>SZWC01006007.1:48578-65126 GCA_023375785.1 Penium margaritaceum | reverse complement strand
ATAGACATAGATATAGATATAGATATAGATATAGATATAGATATAGATGTAGATATAGATATAGATATAGATTGCATGGAGCATGGATTGCAAGACCATGCTTGTGCTTTGATCCTACTCACCAATGGCGGTTTCTTGTCCTCATCAAACATTGGACCTGCTTCATTGTGCTGATTTTCTTTCCTAAAGCAACAACCAATGACAACAACAGAGGTGTCAGAAGAATTTAGAGAACATGCTTTTTAAAAATATGATGTGATAATGCGTTCACCAAAGAATTTCTAGTTGTTGTTTCTTGTCACTATCGCTGATTTTGATACTACTAATGATGTTTTTCTTCCTCTTCCAATTATCTTGTCAAAAGATGTCTGGCAACGTAAGTTGCTTGCCAAAATTGTGACCATTCTACACGTTTTGAGGTGCATGAACGACCTTGAAATGCTTGATTAATCCACTCTCCTTGTCTCATGCACCTAATGCTTTGCTTGATCCATTAGACATTGATGGTGAGGGTGCGCATGCTTGAGTTTTGTGTTCCAGAAAGATCAATGTGATTTCTTTAATGTTACAGGAGCACGTTCAAGGTCAGTCCACACTTCACTTCACACCTCATCAGGCCATCTTCGGGAACTATATTTGTGAGAAATTCCACTGCTTACTATTTCCTAGGCACATGTACTAGCCGCACTATGCCATCATGCACCGCAGACTCGATCAATTATCCATGAAAGTGTGTATGCTTGGTGGGATACTGAGATTTCTTTGAATTTTCTAGGTCAGTTCCACACATGCTGTCAACAAGGATGTATAAGGCCGTCCTCGCTCAAATCCAATGTTGTGGAGAAGGTTCAGTAAGTAGGCCACATCCTATGCTACAAATTCTTAAGAAATATATAAATCTTTAGCACAGATGATTATGAAAATGTTCAACCAGTTGCTTGAAAATGAAATTGAAACACCGCAAACTAGTCACACTAATCTGGTGGTGCTCCATCATCCTCCCTTAGTGCCTCCAAAATCCGCATTCAGATAACATGCCAGTTGAAGATTGTTGCATGTGCCACATCCTTGGTCACTCTCATGTACATGAGTGTAAATTCTACCTCATTCCATGCTTGTACTCTACAAAACTCGTTTCCATGAGAATGGTTACCCAAATCATATAATAGATAAGGTTGTGTGTAAACTATAGCATGCATGAGTGATCCAACTCGACTGCAATAGTCAGTGTCATTTCTCCCCCTTTCTTCCTTTTGTGTCGACTGATGTTGAGTCAAGAGTTCTGGAATGTGCTGATATGGCGTGCTGAAGTAGTAGGAGATTAATGAATTACGTCTCTTGACTCAGCTCATGGGTTTGAAGGTCGTGATTAAACTCTATACTGCCTTCATCGCACATTCATGCTCACCACTGAAATCTTCTTATAATGTCTTTGGCTCGCGTGGGAGCTCTTTCAATGGGCATCAAATTAGTGTACGAAGGTGAGAAATGGAAAACTTTGACGTCTTCGTCCTCCTTGTACTTTGAGAGAATTTTTGTGGTAATTTGTATGCTCTTCCTCATCATCTTTTTGCAACTACTTCATTTGAAAATACACGTGGCCAGTAAAACACCTTTTCTTCATACTGAGATGAGGATACATCTTCCTAAATGAATGCAACCCAACCTACTTTCCTATGACAACGTCTTCATCACCTCATACATCAACCAACGCATTCTCTAGGGCGGCAGATTCAAAGTGGTGAATGCCAAAGGGCCCATGTGAATGCATCACCTCACGATCGATTTCAACTGGATCCAAAAGGGTGAGTGGATTTTACATCTACTACTTCTTTTGTCTCAACGAGTAACTCAACGTAAAATCCATAGAAAATCTGTAGAAGGTTTAGAGTCATTCTACATTTGCATTTCCATTATGCAAGCACAAATCATGGTTAAATTCTGACTCATAATATTGCATTGATGATTCATCTCAATGAAATCCCATCCTCTCATGTTACATTCTTGGCCGATGAACACTCGTCATGACGCCTTGTCTGTCATTTTTCTCCTTTGTTCTTTAGGCACATGAACTTGTGCCATGAAATATAGCATTTTTAGTGCTTTCTTTTCTTAAATGTATGCATTCTGGGCTTGAAAAAATGTCATTTTGGGTGATACATTACAAGGTACACGGTTATAGACCCTAATTGCTTAGTTGAGCATAGAAAGCCACAAGTGCTTTTCAAGTTATACCCAAAGGGGCATTGAATTAAACATCTCATACATGGTGTGGTTTACATGAACTTAAAACTTGATCTAGTGCAGTGTGTCAAGAATAGAAATCTGGTGCATGATACCATGAAAGAATGCTAAGTTGGAAATAAACACAAGGACTGTGACTGTTTAATTGTTTTGATATGGCCCCATTTCTTCAACGTTGTTTAGGAGTTACAATGGTTCATTCAAAACCAAAGAAAGGCCATGCTTGTTTGCCTAGAATGTTTTCAAGTTGTCTCAGGTTAATACCCTTTAGCATGAATGTTTACAAATTTCAATGCATCGCTGATGTGCTTGAAAAAACATGTATATGTTTTTGGTGATTTTTAAATTTTAATGGAAAGAGTAAATCAATGCCATGAATCTACAAATACTGTGAGATACTTCATATGACTACGCATAATGTCATGAATAAAAAACACTTATTTCCAACTTGTTGGATTGCATCCAAGATTGACATTACGATACTAGTTGTAAGTCCCCAGTAATGAGAATCCTGCATTGATGGCTTCATGCAACTTTTCAGGTTTTGCATATGGTCACTGATTGACTTTCATGTCTTTTGCAAAAAACGTGCTTTACCTGTTACATTCATCAAACTAGGGAAAGTGATGAGGAATCCGTTTTTAGTTGCCAAAAACGTCTACTACAACTATAAGCCTATCAAGAACTACCTACATGTAAGCTTAACGCATGTAAGAAGGAATTTCTTGATGTTTCACATGGATACATAAAAAACACTTGTTCACACAAACAATGTGTTTTCAGACTTACTTTGTGAGTCTAACCTCGTTGTCGCTCCTCAAGCATCTAAGTTTATGACTAAAGATTAAGAAGAGAAAAGATGCAAAAGAACAAGAGAATCCTACGGTACCAAAACTTTGAAATGAACTACCTAAGTCCATAGTATTCAAGTTGGGTTTATGACTAATGTAGGGAAAAATCTACTTATAGCACATGGAATAATGGCCATATTGCACAAGGTAACTAACAATTTTGTTGGTGAAAACCTATCTTTTAACCAATCATGGCCAACATATCCCATTACCTCATGTGCATAAACCATGGAGAATGGCTCTCAAACCATACAAACCATATCACAGTATACAAAGCCACGGCTCTTTATACAGCGGGAGCGTTGTCATTGGGTACTATGTCAGAGTTATGACTTCCAGCATTTATGCATCTTTTTTCATAGGATTTTCTTGAGTTCTAGCTATGAAGAATTTGATTTTACTTCAATTCTACCCAGAACCCATTTTGTTTTTCACGTGACTCAAAATTTGTCACTAATGTGCTAAAAATCCTTGACGTACAACAAATTGCATGCTTTGGTTAGGCTCACCCTACATTCACAAAACATCTCAATAATCTGCACAAGAATGTCAAGACACATAAAATGACATGCAAAACTATAAGTGTCAAGCCACATGCATGATGAAAAAAACTGCTTAATGCACGTGAATCACAGAATGGAAGATGGCAATGATACGACAAAAATGATACAGAAAAAAAAAAATCAAGCATACACCGTATTGGCTCATAAGGTTCTAGTTTTGTGATGTATGAGGCATGCAATCAATAGCCTTTACAACAGAAGACATGCAATGAAATGGAACTTTTCAATTTATGTAATTGTTTTGTCTCTCCAAGTATTGGGATACCTATGTAGGATGTAGGTTGTGCTCCAAACTTTTTATTGGCAAGCCACTTTACTGGCAATAGCCCTTGCCTTGTAAAACAAAACTTGAAAACTTGTAAAATGACTTCTTCACCTCAAAAAATAGCCATCATGTGCACTTTTTGGTTCATCACCTTTTCTCACTTGATAAACAATTGTATCCTAGAAGAAATAGACTTCTATTAAAAATTTGGTATAAGGCAAAACTCGTTGAAATTCAATTATAAACAAGAAAGGCATATGGACTTAGGCTATCTCTCTATTTCATTTCTTCTGTTGGGGAAGGAATACTGCATGGAATGAACAAGATGCATTTATGTTCCCATAAGCATTTTTCTTGATACATTGATTTGTTTTTAAAATAGGAAAGACCTTTCAACATGTAATGCAACATCATCATGGCGATACCCAAAACGTCTATATCTACATGCATTTAATCTTCCATAGTATCACATTTTTTCCTTACCATGGAAAGATATACATCATAGAAAGACTATCAATATGACCAAGCTGTACCCCATGTTTCCGAGAATGGAGACTACATGGCTTAACATTAAGAACGGAACTTGTACTCACATTGTGACATGTTTCACCATTAACATAAACTTTTATGCAAGATGAACCGTGGAAAACGACATTTCATGTCATGTCCTGCACATTATTTGGTATCAAGATGTAGAAGCATCATACAATTGAGGATAAGAACTTTCTCGACCTTGTAAAATGGCACCACATTCAGGACACATATCGTTGTCTAAGCCTAAGACTTTAGTAGGAATGGTTTTCATGTTGAATGAAGTTATTGAATTCACATATGGACTTGATCACAAGAATATGGGCATGTTGAGTGAATTTGTATTCTTTTTATATCTTTTGTGGATGGTATGATAAATGCATTGGCATGTACCAAGTCTCCCATGTGCTAGAAATCATCATCTTGATGCTCCACTCCCTATTTTCCCTACGTGTTACGTTAGACATGTCAATAGTTTTTCCTTGAAATTTGTGGTTGATTTTTCTCTAAATCAGGAGGAATGGTACACATTGACCTAACTCTAGTTCCAAACATAGCACTTCCTCTTACAAACAAATCAATTTATCATTTGATTGTTTTGACAACCAAAAGAGACATTTGAAAGAAAGTGTGTGTTATTGAAATGTAAAAGCAAACTGCAATCATGGTGTTTCTCCTACCCCTAATTGGTTGGGTTTTTTATGCACAAAAGAAGGATTTATCTTAGTTTTCACCCATTGACATCGGTAATGAACGTGTTTTCAGTATTTTGTTTACCCCATGAGGATGTAAAGGATGGTCAGCTGTGTCATGAGGAAACCCCATGTGATGTTAGAATGGTTGAACCATTTAGGCCAACCATTCCTTCTGAGTAATTCTACCTACTCATCCACCAATCTACAATTCTTTTTTTGTACAAGATTGAATATAGGCACTTTTCCTTTAAAACAACATCAAAATGTAATGATTTCAAATGGACACTTTGGTGCATGTTTTCCTTATGTTTCCCTTAAAATTTACAAAATCATCAAATATTCAAACAAATCAATATACAATTCCTATGCATAAAAAATTTGTTCATGAATTTTTCCAATCACTTCCATTTTCATCCATATAGAACATGATCCTTAGCTTCTCAATGTTTTCACTGAAGCTTTATAGTTTTGATTGAACAATCTGATCTCCAAATGGAGATGTACTCAATAATGGTGTAAGAAAAGGATTTGACGTCTAATTCTTCCTCTAAAATCATCCATGCATTGCTCTTTTTCACTTTGTAATTGTAATTCTGGTACATCCATAAAACCAACTAAAAGTTTCACTTACTCTCGAATTTTTCATTGCATCTTCAATGGTACCTAAACACTAGAAGGAATGAAATCAAAGCATCTTATCATTTGGCTACATTCAAATTTATTTCAATTGTAATTCATTGCCTACAAATAATGTTTCATGATACAAGGCATCTAAATTCTTCGATACATGTACATAGAATTTCATAACACTCTTTAATGCATGCACTAGATGAATGATAATGCATTTTGTTTTGGATGCTGGTGCCATTACAATCTACATTGTTTGCGTTCAGCAAAACAGGAGGAGGTGGTGGCTGGATGGGTGTGGATTAAGGAGAATAGAAGTGAGAAAAAGCATTTGGTGCAAGAGTTGAGTGTTGACTGGATAGTGAGGAACTACCAAGGACTGTTTGGCCCTCGGTTGTGCCAGGAGAGACACCAAGAGTAAGTCGCTTGGCTAATTCAGGCTCTTAGTTGTGTGAGGAGGACGGGCATTGAAGAGCTTTGAGGGGGGGACGTTTTAGAGTTGAGGGGGATTGAGTTCATGGGGAGGTGATAAAGACAAGAAACAAGAGTAGAAAGAAGGAAGGTTTTTGCGGGAGTGAACAAATAGAGGAAGTGATAAAAACGCAAATCCGGTTTCATGTCACTGGTAGCGTGGTTTTGGACAAGTTTTGGCAAACCACACATAACGCATGGAATTCACTCGTGTAAATGCCAAGTGCAACCTAGGAAATAGAACCATAGCAAGGCGTATGTTTCATGAGTAACATAGCACGCATGACCCAACACAACACATTACAACAAAAGAAAAAAGAGTAGGAGAAAACTAGGTTTACTAACTCAACTAGCTGCAGAGGATTTCTACTTCCACATGACAGCGGAAGGAAAAGAAGGTGGCCTAAAATCTTGATCACTATAGTTGTAACCAGTCGAGAGAAAAAAGGAGGTTAGGAGTGGCAACGCCTTGGCAAAGCTACACCATGACTATGAGCTTGACTGGTGGCTTGGAGCTATTGCATGAAAAAACTTTCAACAAGCAGATTACCAGACGATGGTAGGTGACCGCCTTCTGGAAGAAGCGACAAAGCGCACATTGGAAGAATGTAGAGGAGAAGCTACATCAAAGGAACAAACCACACCTCACTAGAGGCAGCAACTCGTGTGGCCCATTTGTGGCACCTTCCATCACGTGGGAAGAAGCACTCAACCGCGAGAGCCTTTTACTGGATCCAACCAGACTTAGCTTGCAATATGCATCTCCCCGATATCTCCCCATGAGCAGCATTGAACACAACACCAGCTCAAACCAATCAAGGCTGCGTGTCTTGCAATAGGGTTGCCCAAGAGAAAGCACCACAATGGAAGAATAAAGGACCTGCACCCCATGGACAAGAGACACAGAGCAAAAGTGGAGCTTAGGGTGCACAAAAAGGTAGGGGGATGGGGAGGACAACACAAAGGCATGGACAAGAGCCATGTGGTTTGTGCGTGTTGATGGTGAGATTGACCATAAATCGTAACCTATATGAAATGAAGAGGAATTGGGGAAGGGATGCAAAGACAAAAAAGATGGAGTCATTAAGAAGATGACAACATATCACAAGGAAAGAACGACAAGGAAAGGAAAGACAAGGAGAGAGACGATCATCAAACGGTAGGAAGAAGGGTTTCAAGAACGACCACGGTGATGTTGAAGGCTTATGTAGGTGTGTGAAGGGCCTTGACAAGGAATTCCGTAAGCTCAGAAAGTGTGATGATTTACTGCAAAGAGATGTCACTAGTAGCAACATCAATCACATGGTACTGCTTGCTTTCGGTGTGCTTCATGTGACGATGCATAACTGCATTCCTTGCAACAGCTAGACCGCTCTCACTATCACTATCAAGGAGCGCACGTGGCGCGAGGAGAATGAACTTGCATAAAAAGTAGCAGTGCCATGCACCATCAACAACGGTGCCATCTGGCCATGTACTTAGCCTCATGTGTACTACAAGCAACAGATTCCACTTTTTGAAGAAGCAAAAACAACTGCGGGCCAAGTTGATGTCAATGTAACCCTTGAATAAAAATGAGGCAAGTACAACCAGACCTGATGACATGGCATAGGACATACACGACTGCTTGGAGGTGTGCCGTAGTAAGGAAATTCACTATACAGACGATATCCAAAAAAATGGTGCCAATCGGGTATGTGAGTACGCCAAGGGTGGATTGGAAGGTGATGAGGCACTCAAGGTCACGCAACATGATGCGATGGGCCACACAAAGGGAGAATATGCACATCGCACTTGTGGTGGGAAAGGTAAGTGCCATGGATCCTCTTGCAGGATTTCAAGAAATCCTTGCAAAGGATTTTGGTCACCATTCTGATACCGTTCATGTATTAGACCAAGGAAAAGGCCTGAATGATTTTGGAGGAGGATGGGGAGATGATGAGCACGTTGTTGACATACACTAAGTGTGTTATAAGTGTGCTATCAACAAAGAGGGAAGACTTGGACAGGATACGATTTTCTCCCTCTCTCGTTTTCCACACTCGCATCTCCTTCACTATCGCCTTCTGCTATGTCTTCTCTCCTTTGTTCCCTCCCAGCATATGGGTTATCCAACCCCTTTTTCTGTGCCCCTTGCACAATCTTCTGCATCTTTTCTGTAATCAACAAGATGCATTGCCTGTTGTTTATGTCCTCCTTCTCTTGCACCTCCACATACCTTGAGCTGAATCATGCCAAAATTATGTTACCTCTCCAAAATCAATAGCTTCCTAAGACAATTTTTCCTCGGTTTGATTGGCACCTACAATCGTTTATCACTTTTCTTGAAAAGGATAAATGTTGTTGTGACCATTTTTTCATACATGCATTCTCCAATTACCCGATTTGTAACCAATGCTTGAACCATAAGGCAGATTATAGTGTTGAGTTCTTTAGAGACACTGAGGATTTATTTGATCATGAGAGATTATTTCATGAGCTCTCTACCACCCGTTCTCCTCAGGGGAATGGGGTCAAGGAATGCAGTAACCACACCCTTATCAAGGTTGTTCTCACCATGATGGTCTTGGCACCCTTCCTAGACCAAGAGCTTCTGGTCTAAGGCAATGGTTACAATACATGGATGTGAAGCTGTAGTCCTCACAAGCCTCCAACCCCTAACAAAATGGTGTTTGAGCTCTTCTTTTGTCGGTGCGCATGTTTTGACCAGGTTGTGGTGTGGTGCACCATGGCCACCGTCTATCTCATCCCCCATTTGTGGTCATGAGAAGATGGTCCACCCAGCTGTCTTTGTGTTACACTTGGTATCGCTCTACACTCCCAAGCATATTGTTTCTGGGATCCAAATGTACATCGCGTTGTTGAGTTGTATCATGCTGGCATCTCAGAGTAGTTGACATACAATGTGTATTGCACAAACTGCTACCTTCTCCCTGTGATCCCCATCAGTCCCTTGTCCACTAATGGTCTCAACTCTTTTAATCTCCACCATTTTCCGATCCTTCTACAATATATTTTCTCTACCTACATCCCCCCCTTGTCCCTATTACAAGAATCTCCAATTCAACTATCCGTCCTTCTTACCTTCTCCTCCCTCATCCCTCTACAGCCTTGTTGGTTATGCCCTTTCCACTTCCTACTTCCTCTCCTCTTATCTTGTCAATTCCCTCTCTTACACCCGCCCTGGCTCCCACCACCACACAAGCTTTGCTTCCCTTTGCATGTGTTCTACTTGGATTTGTCCATCATCCTCATCTCCCTTCGTGCTCCCTCCAACTTTCATACTTGCTGCATTGTCGCCATCACCTACCACTTCATTTGTGCTTCTTGTGTCTCCCCTCCTTTCTTGCCGCAATTTCATTGCCTTGGTGGCTCGTGGTATGTCTCCCCCCTTCCTACCTGTTACCATCACCAGTTCCCTCTCCTCCCTCTCCACTAGTTTTCACCTACACTTGTTCCTCCTTCTCTGACTATATCCCAAGATCTTGGCTCCCCTTGTGTGATTGTCCTCACTCAATTCCCAAGTCGAGTCCTCCACTGTACTTTGGAAAGTTTTGGCAATGTTCATTTGACTCATCTCTAATAGAAGGGTTCCATGAGAGGGCCCATTCTTGCTACCATGCCCATAATGTGTCCACCATCGCTGCATGTCTTCATTACTCCCTGTCCCACACCCCTCCCATCCCTCCTAAGCATTCTCCCACGTTAGACCCTCTTTCCCCCTCCCATTCCCTTTCTATGTTTTCACCCACCAATCGCCCCACCATGGTGTTGCCTCCCCTCCTTAGCTGAGTACCTTTGCCATGATCCCATAACTTGTTGCTTATGTTTTCTCCTCTTCCTCGATGCGCATGCATGCAACAGCGGCTCAGCCTATAGATCCTTCTATCGGCTAACCCCTCTGTCCCCCCTTTGCCTCCCCCTATGTCCCTCCTCCCCCTTCCCCTCCCCCTTCCTCAATTTGTTCCCTTCTCACCACGTGTTAAACTCTCTTCCTCCCAATCCTCTCATCTATTCCCGCACTTACTCCCACACTACACATGCTCTTGCGTGTCTCTTGACCTCCCCCCTTTCCCTCTTGTTGTCTCCTCCTCTCTCACCTTTGGCCTTCCATCCGTATCCTACCACTCCATCTCTAATCCCACCAATCTTTGGATGCATGTGTTTACAGCCTGGCTTATTCTATGAGGCTCTTACTTTTCTTGACAACCCACATTAGCCCTTTTGTTGAATCCTTAAACAACCCTTCTACCCCGTTTCCCTTCTCCATCCCAATTCTTTTCAATACCCGATCTCCGTCTTCCGCATCATGTACCCTCCTTCCATCCACCATTTACCCACGTCATGGTCATGGTCGTCACTTCTTCCATCTAGAGTTCCTTCATGTGGTGGATGTCTCTACCGGCCGTCAGACTTCCGGTGCCTCTAGGAGATCTGTTTGCACTTGTGCATTCACATCAGCCCTTCCTGTGTCCTGTACCCCCTTGCCCATTGAAAACTACAGCCGTTTACTTCTTGCTGATGCTCTCTCTTATCCTCACACTGTCGCCTACGTGACGAAGTTGACTACCCTCTTAGATCGACATGTCCATAAGCTCTTTGTCCTTCTTCCTAGTCACACGATGATCAAGGCCAAGTGGGTCCTCCGTAGGAAGTTAACCGCTACATTTTCTCTTAGCGGTTACGAGGCCAACCTCACCGTTGAAGGGTACCTCGGATACCTCATGTTGACTTTTGCAACACAAACATTGTGGTTGGTCTCTTTATGACAATTCATGTCGTTATCTATTTCATTGTTTCCTTATAGTCGGAGTTTCACCACATAGATGTGACCATCACCTTTGAGGAGGATCTCTACATGGCTCAATCCTAGGCTTTTCCATAACTTGAAGAAGGCGTGTCGCCTTTGACATGTGCTTTATGGTGTGCGCTAGCCACCTTGTTGCTAGAATAAGGAATTGACTACTGCCCACATTTTTTGAGACTTTATCATCAACTGTACAAGCAAACATAGAGTGGCGACAAAGAACCGGATAGAAGCCCTTGCCAGAGCACAAAAGACAGTCAAGGACAACACGATTGTTTGCACAATCGGTAACAACGACAAAACAAAGCGCATAAGTGCTAGAGGAATCACAGAAATCAAGGATGGGAAGATAGGCAAGAGAAGTCAAGGGAAGGAAAACATAGAACATAGGATTAGGAAAATTCACTAGTAGTTGATATCAAGCAAACAATGCCAACAAGATGAACAGACAAAGGGGCACCATTGCCTCTAAAGATGGTCGTGATGATCAAGATAAGTGTGAATGATGTGAAGCGCTCACAAAAATTGCACATTTGATGAGTGGCAACATTGTCAATGACCCAAGAGGGAGAGATAACACGCTCTGTGCTNGACCGGTAACAACGACAAAACAAAGCGCATAAGTGCTAGAGGAATCACAGAAATCAAGGATGGGAAGATAGGCAAGAGAAGTCAAGGGAAGGAAAACATAGAACATAGGATTAGGAAAATTCACTAGTAGTTGATATCAAGCAAACAATGCCAACAAGAAGAAAGGACAAAGGGGCACCATTGCCTCTAAAGATGGTCGTGATGATCAACATAAGTGTGAATGATGTGAAGCGCTCACAAACAGTGCACATTTGATGAGTGGCAACATTGTCAATGACCCAAGAGGGAGAGATAACACGCTTTGTGCTACAGAGAAGACAGATTGCCATCATGTGTGGAGACGTGCACACTGATAAGGAGGTCAATAGGGGTAGACAAAGAGAAATCAGAACTGTGGTGGGGATAGCAACCTGACCAAACACAAAGGACATATCAGTTGGCAGGGAGACACCAAGGATGCCATAAAATAGATCATTCTGAATCAAGAGGATGATAGCATCCTCAATGACAGTAGGAGGAGTAGCAACAAGGGGCACGAAGCAACTAGGTACCGCAACGGAGCGGCTTCAAGGGGCCTAACTTTAGGTAGGTCACGATGTGCGTCATAACCACAACCACTAAGAAGAACATGCTGGTGAGAAATGTGCTCGCAAAGGTCAGGTTCCAGAGAAAGAGGAGACGTCTCATGACAATGACCCACAATCTTGTAGTTCCAAGGATGCCAGGTCGAACATTAGGAAGAACCGCTTTAACAAGAATGGGAGCATGCTTGGATGCAGACTGCAACACCCAAAGACTGTGAAGGGGAGCGGGTCTGAGAGTTCGTCAGGTCTCATATGCAATGTGAAGGGCAAGGGCAAGCGGGAGGGCGGTAAGCCAATGATGATACTTGGGAAATTGTTATGGTGGGAGAAATTGGTTGTAGCAAAATAAATGAGGCTGCCGAATACATTGAACAGCATGTCACTAAAGCGGGAATCGCTTTTGTTTTCGAGATCACTGCCTTTCAAGCACATAATGCAAGATCGAGTCTTACTATGATAGATGTTACAAATTCCAAGCCTGTTAGGGAAACGTGCACCATGAGTATGGAAACAAATTGTGTAGTATTGAATCCTTACCCACATTGTACTTAGTTCTCCAAATGAGTAACGTTGAATGTTAACATGTGTTTGGGATAGTCTGACACTTGATGGGATGGTCAACGCTTGTTATTTCTTTTGCTGACTCTTTTTTGTGTCATTGACGTGGTACTAATCAATTGTTTTCCTACCCCCTACCCCCTACCACTCATAAGTGTATTAGGGTGCTGTATTGGAGGGTGTACCTAAAGATGCCTTCTTTATTAATCTAGTGCATTCAGTGGGAGGTATGAATATGATGATACGAAGATATAAACATATTGTTTTCCCTCATACTCTTCTCGTTACATTTTGCGGATTCAGTTGAAGGTTCAGTGGGGTAAGGGGGGGATAGGGGATAGTTTGGGTTGGTTGTGGCAGGATTTAAGTACATGGAACCGTTTGTGCATAGCCTTATAGATGCTTATGTAAAGGAAGTAAGAGGTGTCGGATACTCAGAGAAAGATAACACAAAATCACTTATTGTAGATGTATACGAGTCTGTTTGTTTTAGTTTCCACCGGATAAACTCCAACATACATTCTTGCAATGCAATCGTCCACTTTGGGGGAGGGGTCCTTATATCCTGGTCTACCCCCCACCTTCACTTGAAAAAGTACTGTGGTGGTTTGGTCGAGATTTTAGCTAGGGGAGCCTTTTCTTTTGATCTAGTATGTTCAAAGGAAGGTTTGGGCCTGTCGTTACACAAGTCCAAAAAACATTCGTTCCCTCCATACAGTGAACTATCCACTTCCCCACTATACAAGAGGGTTTTCGTGGGGGTGGATCCTCTTTTGGCTCTTGGGTGGTGGGGTCAAAGAACACAAAACTAGTAGTGTACGGCCTTGTAGCTGGTTGTGTAGACAAAGCAACGGACATTGGATTCTTGAAATTGGCAACATATAAGTACTTTATGTAGACTTTACAAAAGTGTTTTTTTTCCTTTGTACCAGAAACACTTCCAGCTACCTTCTCGCGACACACTCATCCACTTTGGGGGGATCCTTGTATCCAAACCCCCTCCCTGCCCTTGCAGCAATTAAAAGCATATTTGGGTGGTGCATTGAAGAGTTTAGTTTGGGGACCCTTCTTTTGAAACTAGTGTATTTTCAGGGAGATGCATACCTATTGCTACACAATTTCAAACAAACTTTGCTGTCCGAGTACACTTTCAAGACTACTTTTCCGATATAGAAGAGGGTTATGCAAAGGAGATATCCATTTTGGTTCCCATTGTGGCAGGGTCATAGAACATGAAGCCGTTTTTGTACAGCCTAAAAACTAGTTGTGTAATCAAAGTGAGGGACATTGGATGCTTGAAATCGATGGCTTATATGCAGTCAATGTAGACGTACACAAGTTTTTCTCCGTTTTAGCGCGATTCACTCCTAGCTACAATCATACAATACACTTGTCCACTTTTGGGGGAGGATTATTGTATTCGGATCCCCCCTCTTCCTATAGTTAAGACTGTATTGTGGTTGTATGTTGGAGATTGGAGCTATGGGAGGCTTCTTTTATGACCCAGTGTATTATAAGGGAGGTGCGAACGGACCATTACACAACTCCATAAAGACAGTGATCTTCCAATACACTTTGCAACACTCTTCCCCAATCAACTGGAGGGTTTTGTGGTGGGGGGGGATCCAATTGAGGTCATGTTATGGCTGGCAAAGCACACTAAATTGTTTGTGTACAATCTTGTAGCTGCACATATAGAGAAAGCAAGAGACATTTTTTTCTTGTAACTAAGAGCTTACGCATATTGAATGTTGATGTACATAACATTGTGTTTTTCCTTTCTACTAGATTCACTCCCTGCTATACTCCCCCTATACACTCGACCATTTTGGGGGGTGACGGAGGTCCTTGGATCCCAAAGCCCCCCCTTACTGTTGAAAGTGTATTGGGGTGGTGTATTGGAGAGTGTAGTTTAGAAAGCCTTCTTTTCAAACCCAATGTATTAGAGGGGAGGTGTTTTGCACAATCATTGTTCCCCCATACATTCCCCAATACACTTCCCAAACATGCCAATGAGTTTTGCAGGGAGGGGAGGGGGAATACATTGAGCAAATTGCAACCATAACCATAACATGATATCAAGGTTGTTTATCACATTCACGTTTCTTGAATGAAACAAGATGCCTTGGACCACACGCTTTATGGAAGAGGAAAACATCGGACCAAAAAAATGATGCACAAATCAAGAATTATATGTAGGCTTCTTTAAGAAAACATCAATGCATGAACATTCCTTTTGAACCACAAGATTCAAGTTCAGAAACATGGATAGAACATTTTGATGTTGTAACGTTTTTGGCAAATTCCACTAAAGACGTGTTTGCAAAAGTGAACATCTCAATGTATGCTTCCGGAAGTTTTACTTCAATACGTTGTACTATACATATGCATCATTGTGTTTTTAATGGGTTTTTATTGAGGATAACTTGGGAGGGTAAGCACGGGGTTATATTGCTCCCAAAGATAATGCATTTGAGCCCATGAGGCAAAGCTAGAGGACAAGTCACTAAACGGTGTCTCTGTAGCATGGTTAGGAGCTGAGGTAAGAAGCATCTACGGTGTAGGCAAGCAGAGAACTAGGCTAACAAGCTGAGCAAACGCGTTCATCATGGTATGGAGGCAAGCCTCACTGTAAGTAAGGGCAGTGAGAGGATCACCAGATGGAAGAATGCCAAGAACAAGAGATGGTGCCGCCGCTGACACAAGCACTTCCAGCGATAACAATATCACTGGCAATAAAACTAAAAGGAATGTTGGCATCATCGGTGCCAAAAACAGCAGCACCGCCGGCACCTAATGAAATAGCGACAACATTAGCGGCACCAAGAACGTCATTAGATGCACCACCACCAGGAAAAATCATGCCATGTATAGCAACGGTGCCATCGATCACACCAAGACCGCCTACACCACCAATAGGGAGAAGAAGAGCCACAAGACGTCCCAAGGAGGGGACAGTGATGGGAACAAAAGAGTCGTTGACAATTAGACAATCTGTAAGGTCATCAATGAAAATGGTCAAGAGGAGGGCGTGGGAGCTGCAAGGACAAGAAAGATGCGGAGATAAGGGAGGAGGCGGAGGAGCACGTAGTGTAGTAAGAGAAACAATTTCAACTATAGCAGTAATAGTCCAAGGAAAACGAATGGCAGACTAGTCAGCGTGACTTGAGCTGTTGGAAATGAAGAGGTGTCAACAATGGGTGCATCCACACAACAGAATGAGGGATCACTAGTAGCGGCTATGTCACTAGAAAGAATGAGCTTGGGCATGGTGCCAAACCGGGACGAGGAGAGAATAAGAGAGAAGAGAATAATATGGCTACAACAGTAATGAGTCATGAGCGGGGTGGAGGAAGGAGCCATGATGTGTGAAGTTTCATGTGGCAAGTTTGTTAACATAATGGGACAAGGAGAGAAGAAATAGTAGGGAAGTAGCGATATCAACAGCAGATCAAGCTAACAGATCAGCCAGAAAACTTGCCTAACGCACAGAGTTGGGAAGAAATATGTAGCAAAGCAAATGATTATGGTTAAAACCAACAACACATACAAGAGGGAAGTTTAAAGGGAGAAAGATAATGTCAGAAGAAGAGACGCGGCAAGGGAGGTGCGAGAGGAAGGAATGGGCAACAGACTTAAGGTAAAAATGAGATGAAAAAGGGAGAAAGCAAGAGGGTAGTGAAAAACAAAGGGGAAGATGAGGAGAAGGGAATGAGGGAAGGGATGTTGTTGAGAGGTGATGAAGCAATGAGAGGGGAGAG
>SZWC01006007.1:0-27592 GCA_023375785.1 Penium margaritaceum | reverse complement strand
ACAAAGAGGACCAAATCTACTTATTCAACGTGGGAATATCTCAAACCATTGTACCATGTTGGCCACAAAAATCTTGGACATACACACTTGCCAGTTTGACAAAATTGTCAAACTCTACATGAACGGAGTAAACGATATCAGTGATCAGCTTGTTGTTGTTGTTGTTGTTGTTGTTGTTGTTGTTGTTTTTGTTGTTGTTGTGTGTCTTGTACACAGCTTACGGTGACCCCTCGGCTCATGTCCATTCACGTGCAGATCCCTGAGATTGTTGGCGGCGGCAGAAGACCGGCGGCCGGCGGTGATGGACGCCTAGAAGACTCTCGTACCTTCTAGATTCATGTTGTGGGACAACACATAGGCGTACAACCTATCATGGCGTAGATCTTGGCGATGCGGCCTTCCTGGTTTAAACGACTCATCGTTCTGACGTGTCTGTAGGGAGTTATGGCCAAAACTGTGTTTTCGCCACTCTTTTGTCTTGCTAGAAAAAGAGCGGCCTTGTGCGCCGCGTGGGTGTGTGCATCCAGTAGGGCCGCGAAGCAATTTAGGTTGTCCTGACCTTATTTGCTCACTCTCTTTGCACAATTCAGTGTTTGTAGCTTCTGACACTTGTGTATTGTGTCCCTAGCCAACCCCTTGCCGTTCTCACCTTCACAAGCGTGTGCTAGTGAGCATACCGGCCGGCTTGTACTTCTGTGTCAGCAATGATAGTGCTAGGAAGCTGTCTTTCATGGTATTAGAGCAGCGAGCCAGTGCTTGCACAGCTGCGTAGCAGAGGCGCAGTAACCATAGTAGTAGTGAACGACCGCAACCGTTGCCTTGAGAAGCAGCAACAACAGCGCCCCCTGTCTCGGAGAAAGGCCCTAGGAGGACCCACCACCGTTCCAACCATTGTTTTAAGAGCTCCGTGACGTCTTCTTACAACTTCACGGTGGCCATTCCGCGGTAGCAGCAGGCGCTCCGCGGTACTCCGCGGTGCTGCGCGGTTCAGCGGAAGCAACAGCTCCGCGACTGCAACGGAACGCGTCGCTAGTGCCGCGGATCCACCGCGATCGCACTCGGTGTTCCAAATCCGTCACTCCGCAGTGACAATGCCACGGCAGATCCGTGGTGTTCCACGGATCCACGACGTTCCACCACAGCGGCGGTTCCATTCTGCGGCGGTTCCACTCCACGGTTGTTCCACTTCGTGGCGGTTCTGGAACACACAATCGGTGCTTCGCGGTAGATACGCCATCGCGAGTCCGCAGCAGTTCCATGGTGACTTCGAGGTCAACAGACGCTGTAGCCCTGCGGTGGTTGTAGAACACACCGACGGAGGTACCCCGGCTGCTCGCGGCACTCCACATCGTTCCGCGACGACACGACCGCGTCCAGCCCAAGCGAATCTGCGCCAGTCCGCGGTGAACTTCCGCAGTGAAGTGTACCGCAGAGGGGATCCGCGAAGGGGTTCCGCAGAGGGGGTCCACGGAGGGGCTCCGCGGAGGTGAGTTTCCATGGTAAGATGTTACGCAACAGCACACAAAAAAACAGGGGGTGAAAAGGGGGGAACCAGCCAGCATGCCGAAGCTTACCCCGTCCAGTGCCACTACCGACGTAGCTATCGAGGGCAGCACTGTTAGCGGCCAACTTTGGCCGCCGCCATCGTCACCATAGTGGCAGCAGCAACAGCAACAGCGGTAGCAGTAGCACCCTCTATAGCAACAGTAGCAGCAGTAGCAGCAACGATAGCAATAGCCACCACAACAGCAGCAACAACAGCGGCCGCCAAGCCCGACAACATTGGCGCGCCAAGTGCGCACGCTGGTTGACATACAGGCAGAGAGTCGTAATACCTTGACAAAGAGGTCACTGAGCTACAGGACCTGATCAGGGGTCTACTACCTCAGCAGTAGCAGGCCCAACAACAGTAGCAGCACCTATCAGCAGAACCAAGCGAGGACCACCACTCTCCTGGGGGTAATGCAGATGAGGTTGCGGAGACCCTCTCTGACTCTGGCAAGGAGGGTAAGGAGGAGGTGCTGCGAGCACGCCTCATTCGCCTGGAGGCCCGCCGTAGAGCACCTGAGGCCAATGCCGCCCCCCAGGGCACAAGCTCCTACGCCGACGCCAACCTGAGCTCGTTGTGGAGCTGGCTTTACGCGCCCGTCTGGGCAAGGGGGTTGCCTCCTCTATGCCCGGTCCCGCGGTGGCTTCAGTCGTCGCTCTACCGACAGTCAAGCCACCCAAGTGGTTTGAGTCGGACCCTTCCGTCTTCCGGACTGGGAACGACTTCAAGTCTTGGGAGCTGTGCTTTTGCATGTAAGCCATGAGTGAGGGAGTCCTCGCCTACTACCTCACCCCATACCAGGCGGCTGACCCCGCCCAGACGTAGATGGCGGTCCACGCCGCCTCCGGTCTGATGAAGGCTGCCCCAGTCTTCACCAAGGACTCCAGTCAGTTCCTTAGCGATCCACTGACCGGCTCAGGAGCTACCCCTTGCGAGGCATGGGCACTGGCTGTCACTCTTTTTGAGGGTGCCACCCTGGCCCTGATGTCCCAGCACCTCGCTGACTTCAACTCCCTCTGCCAGACTGCTTAGGAGTGTGCAGCTGACTACTGGCGCCGGGCGATCCAGCTATACGAGGAGCTGGGAGACGATGCCTCGGCGTAGTACTCCGCACTACAGTTCATCCTGTACGGCATTCACCCCGACTACGCGCGTGTCTTCAGAAACTTCAACCAGACTCTGCTTCGCAACATGGCGAGCGACGTGACCTTGCTACGTTGGGCCACCATCCACTTCCTAGAGGTCGCCGGTATGGACGCCGTGAACCGCGCTCGCCGTAGCACCGCTTCAGCTGTAGTTGCTACCACATCCCCCTCCCCGTCGTCTACAGCTGCAGCAGCCCCAACTTAGGGAAAGAAGGGCCGAAAATCGTCAAGTGGTCGTTCCAGCGGTGAGACCAGCAGCGGCACCAGCATTAGCAGTGTCAGCTGCAGCAGCGGCACTAGTGGCAGTGGCAGTAGCAACGGATCCGGCAACACAACGGGTAGCTGGCTTGTGTGCTTGAACGACGATGGTGACCATCGTAATCCAGACTGCACTCGTCTGATAGGCCGTCCATTGGACTGGGCCAAAGTTACCCGTGGGCTACAGCAACCGCACGAGGCGCGCATGCGCCGGATGTCAGGTGCGATTGCCCTCTCGGCCGCCACTACCGTCGTCGTTCCAGTGGAGTCAGCCGCCACAACAGGCTCCTCTGCGGATCCCTGCGACTAGGCGCTCGCCAAACGAGACAGAACGATCGTCGAGCTGCACCAGCTTCTCGCCCTGTGCTCATCTCAGGGAGGTGTGAGTGAGTTGACTAAGTCGAGGGGTCCTACTGCCAGTGGACTGTCTGTGTCGTTGCGTGATGATGCCTGTGGTGGTCCCCATGCCCAACCGTGTGCGCGTGACGGACCTGACGATGTGCCTTGGTTGCATGCGGCTCATGTGCGCTCCGCTGTTCGCCTTGTTGTGTCCCCCGCTGAGCGGCCTACTGCCACGCCTTGTTCCGTTGCCAAGTGCCACGTTGCCCCTTGGACACGTGTCACCAACGCCACCTGGGTCGTTGACTATGGTGCCACCCACCACATGACGTGTCGCCGTGACGCTTTCGTCGTCCTGCATCCTGTTGGCACTGGTCGCTCTGTTCGCACTGCAGCTGGCCATGAGGTCCTTGTCCAGGGTCTTGGGGTTGTGCAGTTCACCGGGCCCACAAGTCCCGTATACATCTCCAACGTCCTCTTTGTCTTTGATCTAGAACCCAGTCTGTTGTCTGTCCGTGCTTGCACCAAGATGGGCCAAGGTGTCACGTACACAGCTGCCGATGCTCGCATCTTTCTGCGTGACACCGAGGAGACCGTCCTCCATGGGACAGTCGTCGATGATCTGTATCACATTTATGGGTCCTGTGCCAGTACACCCCCTTTGCCTTCGTCTCCCACTGCTCGTGTTTTCGTTGCTGGTGCTCTATCCCCCGAGCACCACTGTCTCCTGCATCGATGCCTCTGTCATGTGCATCTAGGGTATGTCGACAGGCTGGTCCGCACTCAGCCCGCTCTCGTTCTTGATGCAGCATCCTTCGAGGCGCTGCCCACGACCGATTGCCCGGCCTGTGCTGAAGGCAAAATGCAATGGTCCACCTATCCTACGTCTGTCTCTAGGGCTCGTCGACCCTTTGAGCTTGTCCACTCCGACCTCATGGGTCCGCTCCCTATCGAGTTTCAGGAAGACCGCGGTCCCTACGTCTTGACGTTGACTGATGACTTCATGAGCATGCGTTGGGTCTACAGTCTGCGTTAGAAGAGCGATGCCGCCATTGCAGTCCGCCTTTGGCTGGTCATGGCAGAGCGCTAGTCTCCCCACCGCCTTCAAACCTTTTGCTCGGACCGCAGCAGCGAGTACCTAGGTGACATGGCCCGCTCCTTCACCGAGCTTCGTGTCTTCCACAACCTCTCTGCTCTGACCACCTCCCAGGAGAATGGTGTCTCAGAGCGCTGGAACCGCACCATGGAGGATTCGGTCTGCGCCATGCGCACCGACAGCGCCATGCCTGAGGCCTTTGCCTTCGAGGGCATGGCGTACATGACCTGGGTATGGAACCGCATTCCCCACATTCCCCTCACCGGTCATCGCATGCCCTACGACCTATGGTACGGGCGTCGCGCGAATTTGCGCCTAGCCCGTGTCTGGGGCTCCCTTGCCTGTGTCTTGTTCACACCAGAGCAGCAGGGGAGCAAGGTCTCTCCGCGGGACCGTCTCTGCGCCTTCGTTGGCGTCGCCCCGCGGTCCAAGGCCTGGCGGTTCTGGGACCCTGAGCGACGCCGCATCGTGGAGTCCCGTGACACTCTCTTCTCCAAGCATCTCGCCTTCCACGACCTTGCCCGCATCCACGCTCTACGCACTGCACATATCCGTGGGTGTGCCTGTTCTCGGGGTGTGGGGGAGGCTCCTGGCACGGTTGGCACAGTGCCCCCATCTTATACGGTCACTCCGTCGCCGACATCCCAAGGGCTGTCCCCAGAGGCTGTGCCCACCGGCACCCCGAGCCCCGTCCCATCTGCAGCTCACTCCTCTACCCCCGACTCTCCGTTGTCGCCCGTGTCCTAGTCTGTGTCCGTGTCTGTCTCCACGTCTGAGGCTTTGTCGTATCTTCCGCCTGATTCCGCGTCTGAGGCTCTGCCGGATCCTACGTCCGCGTCCGTGTCTGGCTCTGAGCCGTCCCTGCCTCCGGCCGCGGACATGTCTCCATCTACTATGTCTTCGTCCTTGGCTGATGAGGCCACGCCAGCCTCGAGTGGCGTGCCTACTGTGGAGTCCACACCGGCATGTGAGTCAGCAGCACCCACTGCTCCTGCCCCGTCGGACCCGTACACACGGGCACCTGGCAGACGTCCTCGCCCACCCCCCACGCGTAGCATCGTCAGCGGTGACCCGGGCACGAAGGTCCTCGGCCTGAGTGCTCGCGGCCTCGCCGAGGTTCACCCTGGCTGTGCCACTGGTATAGCATTATTTTCTCATGAGCGTGGTCTTGCTTGTGACGCCACGGAGGCCATAGTGACAGTAGACCCTCCCTCTACGGCGTAAGCCCTAGCTACACGCAATGCATCAGTACTGTCTCCCGATCCCACCGGCCTGCCTGAGGCCTTGTCAGCCTCGGACGCTGAACAGTGGCGCGCTGCCTGCCAGGCTGAGCTCGATGCCATCCAAGAGCACGGCGTCTTTGAGCTGGTGGACATGCCAAAGAACTGCAAGGCCATCAAGGCCAAGTGGGTTTTACGCAAGAAACTCAAGCCAGACGGCACTGAGGAGCGCTACAAAGCGCGACTCACAGCAAAAGGCTTCTCTCAGGTCCCTGGCGTGGACTACACTGAGACATTTGCCCTTGTTGGGCATATGACGACCACGCTCACGCTGCTGAGCCAGGCGGCACAGCATGATTGGGAACTCCATCAAATGGATGTCAACAACGCATTCCTAAACGGGGACCTTGAGGAGGAGATCTACATGGTTTAGCCACCCAGCTTTGAGAATGGCATCGGTTGCGTATATCGACTGCGGAAGGCCTTGTACGGCCTTAAACAGTCACCTCGCTACTGGAACCAGGAGATTACCACCACGCTGAGACGCGCTGGGTACGTTCAAAGTGATGCTGACCCATCCCTCTTCCTCTCACAGTCCCCTACACCGCTCGCTGCCATCCTCGTCTACGTGGACGATATCCTGATTGCCTTGTCTGACCGGAGAGCAGTGAACGTTGCCAAGGCCGTTCTCTCCTCCGCCTACAGGATGAAAGATCTTGGTGAGGCCTATGTCTTTTTGGGGATGGAGATCATGCGCGATTGTGTCCACCACACACTCCTTGTCCATCCGGGATGCTACGTAGAGATTGTGGGGGAGCGCTTTGCCGACCTCCTCGTTGCCGTCCACACGGCCTCCACGCCCATGACTCTTGAGGGGCAGGCCGCCCTAAAGGTGGATGACACAACTGACCTCGGGGAGCCAGTCAATGTGACCCTGTACCTACGAGTCATCGGCTCGCTCATGTACTTGGCCACCACGACACGGCCCGACATTGCCTTCACTGTCAACCTGATCGCCCAGTTCTCGTAGGCTCCACGCTAGCGAACACTGGAGGCCGCAGTCCGGTGTGTCCGCAACATCCTGTCCATCGCAGGCTTTTGCCTGTGCTTTCGCGAGCACGTGTTAGTTGTGCTCGATGGGTACACTGACAGTGACTGGGCGTGGACTCTAGATGGCAAGAGCTGCACCAGCTACATGTTTCTCATTGGAGGCACTGCAGTGTCCTGGGAGAGTGGGAAGCAGGGCTGCATTGCACGTAGCACGGCTGAGGCAACGTATGCTGCTCTAGGCACTGGTGCAGCAGAGTGTGTTGGTTTTTGCTCTCATTGTGCTCTGTTTTGTCCTCCTGGCTTGTGTACATCAGCGTGCAGATGACTGACGGCGAGACTCGACGCTGATGGAGTGTCGACCGGTGGAGCCGACGCACGCTGAGGTCTTCTCGCAGTTTGCTGGAGCCTCCTCTCTCTGGCGACGTGTTCAGCTCCATCGGCAGGCCTCCTCGGCGGTCGCGCTGCCGGTGGTCACGGCCACCGCAGTTGCTGTCTGCATGCGTCCAATGCGTCCTATCGCGTCTGCATCGTCATGCGCTGCCTAGGGTCCTTGTTGCATGTTGCATGACCCTGTTCGGCATCATAAACCATCGTAGGCACTACTTGGGTTCAGGTCGCCATAAGTCCTTGCTACTATGTTTCTAGCTGATTCTGACCGTACGGCTGCGTTCGCAGCGTCGATTTTATGGTATGGTCCAGTTTTGAGGCAAAACGGACGACACCCGGGTTTTGGGCTGTCGGCTGTCTGGTAGGCCTCACCGAGAAAACCTGCCAGTCTGAAAATAGGTAATTTCTGATTGGCTGGTGAACTAAGTAACAAGCTCTACAGAGCTGGGGGGGAGGCTAGTTCTTGGAGGGGTCTCCCATTGTGTCTCATTGATCATTCCTATTCGGTCTTTTCCAGTTTTCAGCTGCTTTCTGGCGCTAACACTGGCGCACGCACTTCTGAGTAACAAACCCAGAGCTTCTAGACTTAGGCTCTAGAGCAGCAGACTGAGGGGGCAGCAGACTAAAGCAACGAGCGTGGAAGCCCGCACGCTGCATGAACAACGCATGCTGCCCCAACCTGCCGCTTAGATTTCTAGCTTGGTATCAAAGCCAGAGCGTAGCAGCAGCAGCAGCAGAAGACTGGCGTACAGGTGCAAGACAACGCCGGCGGATCTCCATACATGCCAGTACAGGGGAAATGCTGTCGGATTTTTCCCGGCAGCATTGACCCGCCTGGTGGCGGCGTCAGAATTTTTCCCACGGCCACTGGGCCAGGGGAAACGCTGCCGGATTCTTTCCGGCAGCACTGACCCCCACGTTGGACGCGAGGAGGTGAGCGGCTGGCCACGTCTGGCGCTTCCTGGCGACGACGCACGCGGCGACGTCCTCCAGGTGTGACTGACAGCAGCAGCTAGCAGCAGCAGCAGCTTGCAGCAGCACACAATAGCAGCTAGCAGCAGCAGCAACTTGCAGCAGTAGCAGCAGCTGCTTGCAGTAGCAATAGCAGCAGCTCCCTGCGGACTACTGCAAGGAGCAGCAAGCAAGCTACAACAGCAAGCAAGCAAGCAAGCTACAATAGCAAGCAAGCAACAACAGCAAGCAGTAGCTGCAGCAGCGTGCAGCAGCAGCAGCAGCCGCAGTAGCGAGCCACAGTAGCAGCTACAACTACCCGTAGTGGCTGCTGCTACTCGCAGCCCGTAGTGAGGAGTAGCTCGTTGCTGCCAGCGAGCAGTAGCCCACTACTCGCTGCCAACGAGCAGCAGCTTGCTGCTCGCTGCCAACGAGCAGCAGTCGGCTGCTCGCTGCCAACGAGCAGCGGCCCGCTGCTCGTTGTCAGCGAGCAGCAACTGGCTGCTCGCTACCAGCAAGGAGCAGCCCGCTCCTCACTGTCAGCGAGCAACAGCCTGCTGCTTGCTGCCTACAAGCAGCTGCCCACTGGGACAGAGAAAACCGAAAAGAATAAGGAAGAGAAAAACAAAATCTCCTAACCCCGCAGCGTGCAGCGGCAGCCCGCAGCAACTGCGAGCTGCAACCGCAGTGCGCAGCAGCTGTAGCAACGTGTAGCGGTGTGCAGGAGGAGCAGCAGCAGCAGCAGCAGCGTGCAGCAGCAGCTGCAGCAGCAGTAGCAACAGTAGCAGCAGCACCACCAGCAACAGTAGTAGTAGCAGCGGCAATAGCACCAGCAGCAGCGGCAGCAACTGCAGCGACTGTAGCAACAACAACAGCAACGACAGCAACTATAGCAGTAGTAGTAGCAACTGCAGTGGCTGCAGTAGCAACTATAGTGGCTGCAGCAGCAACTGCAGCGGTTGCAGCAGCAACAGTTGCTGACATGAGCACCTCTCTGCTGACGTCACTACTGACATCACTACTGATGTCATAAAAAAAAGGAAACCAAAAGGGGGATAACAGCAGCACTGACACTCAATAGTCTTTGCTGGCGGCACCTATGCGCGGCTGACATCACTACTGACGTCAACAGCATAAACAAAAAAAAAGAAAAAAGAAAAAGGGACACACGCCCATGGCTAATAGTCCTAGTCAGGAGGGGTCCTCCTCTATTGGATGGACCCCTACCTCCCCTTTCTTGTAGCGCCTGCAGCAGCAGCAGCACCAGCCGCAGCAGCAGCAACTGCCGCCATAGTAGCAGTAGCAGCAGTAGCAGCGGCAGCAGTAGCCGCAGCAGCAGCAACAGCAACGGCAGCAGCAACAGCGGTAGCAGCCGCTGTAGCAACAGTAGTTGCCGCAGCAGCAGCAGCGGCAGTAGCAGCACCAACAGCAGCAGCAGCAGTAGCGGCAAGAGCAATAGCAGTAGCAACAGTAGCAACAATAGCAGCAGCAGCAACAACAACAGCAGTAGCAACAACAACAGCAACAGCACTAGCAGCACCAGCAGGAGCCGTAGTAGCTGCCACTGCCGCAGCGACAGGAGCAGCAGCAACAACATCCCACTGGTATCGTTGGTGGCAATCCTAACCCCCTCGTTGCTCTTCAGCAGCAACTCGCCACCTTGACGCAGCAGCTTGCAGCGCTCCAACCAGTAGCCTCCCAATCTCCCACCAGTGTGCCACCGTCGTTCGTCCCTCCAGGGCCCGCCAGTCCAGCCGTGTCTGCTGCCACATACTACCTGGCACAATAGCACACTCAGTGCCTGCGACAGACAATGACCTCCGTCCTTGGCCCCACTCTGGGTGCCGGCCGCAGGCAGAAGGACTTTGAGACGCCGCCGCCGCCGCTTCAGGCCGGCGAGCAGTTCCGGAGCTAGGAGCTCAATTTCCGGATCTGGGTGCAAGGGGAGGGGCTGTGGGCATACTACACCCTCCCTTACGACCCCACCCAGGCCGACTAGCTGTATGATGCTGGTCGCGCTGTTCGGGCCCTTGTCCCAGTCGTCCCCCCGGCTTCTCGCCTGGCCATAGAGCCTTTCCTCGGCGACTTCATCGCTGGCGACACTCCAGACCCTGCAGCCGCCTGGCACGTCCTCACCAGGCCCCATCGCCTGTCCAACGACGCTGAGCTCAGCCGTCTGCTCTGGGAGTTCAACTCCCTGCACATGGAAGAGACCAAGACAGTCACTGCCTACTGGCAGCGGGCAGAGGACATCCTTCGTCGTCTCGGCACATCTGCTCCGCCTCCTCTGTCCGCGCTTCTTACCATCAAGCGCGGCGCCACCAGCGCGTATGCAGACGTCTTTGTCCATTACCCCCAGGACGTCCTTTCCACCATGGCGGCCCAGGGCACCCTCATGCCTTGGGCGTACGAGCTTTTCCTTCGCATTGAGGAAGCTCGCCAGGAGTCCCAGCTCCATCGCCTGGAGGCTCTTGTATCCCCTGCCGTTGCCTCCCCTACAGTTGCCTCCGTGGCCGTCGCCTCCCCCGTCGCAACTACCTCCTCGTCTTCGGGAAAGAAGAAGAAGCGCCGGAACAAGAAAGGCAAGGGCCCGTCGCAGCAACAGTAGCAGTCATCGACCGAGTCCGGCGGTGGTGGCTCGGTCCGCCACAACTGTGGCCAGCCCGGGCACGGGTGGTACACATGCCCTTTCCCGACGGACGAGGCGCGCGTCATCGCCACCCTGCGTCGCTAGCGGGAGCGCCATCTTGCCTCTGCCACCGTCGCTACTGCTCGCCCTGACACTCCGACCTCGTCCAGCAGCTCTGCCACTCTGACAACTTCGCCGGTCCCGCAGACACCCGCGCCGCAGCAGTACTACTCACAGCCATCGGCGCTTCCGCTTCCTTCGCGGGCTCCGTCCTCCTCCTACTCGGGCTTCGGCGCTGTCACTCCGCACTCCACCTACACTCCCGGGCTGTCCTCCCGTGAGCGTCAACTGGAGCAGAACATCGCGCTCCAGCTTGGCCTGCCTCGCCCTCTTCCCCAGGGAAGTGCGAGTTGCGTCACCTCCTGCCCTCCTACCCAGCCCTGCATGACTGAGACTGAGCTGCGGTCCTGCCCCGTTTCTTTGTCTGTCTCGTCGTCTCCCAAAGTACCCTCCACCTCCTTCCTTGACGACATTGCGTGGCTTGACGATTGGCAGTCTCGTTTCGCGGCCCCTTCCACCGCGTCCGCGTCCCTTGCTTACTGCCATGTGACCGTTAGCGATCTGGCGACCCCTGTCTAGGACCTTGCTGAGACCTGGATCATCGACTCCGGGGCCACGCATCACATGACGACCTCTCGCGAGGCCTTCAGTATGCTCGGTTCTGTAGGCGATGTCTCCGGTGTCCGAACAGGCTCCGGACAAGTGTTACCAGTCCGTGGTGTTGGCGTCGTTCGTTTCCGTGGTCTTGCCGGTGACGTCTTTCCGACCGATGTCCTCTTTGTCCCTGGTCTCGAGCTCAGCCTCCTGTCCGTGACTGCCCTTGACCGCATGAGCATGGATGTTGTACACTCGCGTGGTGTTGGCGCTGTGTTGTTGCGTCCGTCTGGTCTTGTCGTACTGCACGCCACCGCCCATGGCAACCTGTGGCATGTTCCTCGCCTCTCTTCTTCCTCTCCTGTCTCTTCCCCGTCGGCCGCCACAGGCCATGTGTTTTTCACTAGTACGCTTTCTCCTCGGCACACCTGCCTCTTGCATCGCCGCCTTTACCACGTTCACTCCGCCGCCGTAGAGAGCATGCTCCGCACCCGGCCGGCCAAGGGCCTTGACCCGGAGACTTTCCCTCTCCCGTGCCCCATTGAGTGCATTGACTGCGCTCAGGGGAAGATGCATCGGTCCACGTACCCCTTGTCTTCCTCTCGTGCATCCGCCCCTCTCGACCTTGTCCACTCGGACGTCATGGGCCCTCTCCCCACCGCCTCTGTCGGTGAGCATGGCCGCTATTTCCTCACCCTTACGGACGACTATTCTCACTACCGCTGAGTCTTCTGCCTCCGACAGAAGAGCGATGTCGCCCACGCCATTGAGGACTGGCTTGTCCTCGTGGAGCACGAGTGTGGCCGCCCTCTTCGCCGCTTTTGCTCCGATCGCGGCGGGGAGTACATGGGTGAGGCCACGACCTTTCTCGCCTCCCGCGGGATCCACCATGAGACGTCTCCGCCCTACACACCCGCCCAGAACGGCGTCTCCGAGCGGTGGAACCGTACCATGGCCGACGCCATCCACACCATGCGAGTCGAGTCCGGTCTTTCCGATGGCTTCTATTTTGAAGCCATGGCCTACATGACCCGGGTCTAGAACCGGATTCCCCACGGTCCCCTTCCCCGCCAGTCCACGCCCTACCAGCACTGGTGCGGTCGGCGCGCTGATCTCCACCCGGCTCGCGTCTGGGACTGCATAGCCATTGTGTGGCTACCCGCCCCACAGTAGGGTGGCAAGCTTGCCCCCCGCGGACGCCCTTGCACCTTCCTCGGCGTGTCTTGTCAGTCCAAGGCCTGGCGCTTCTGGGACCCGTCCCGGCACTGCCTCGTCGAGTTGCGCGATGCCCTCTTCTTCGAGGAGCTCTTTCCCCGTGACCTCATTCACTCCGACTCATCTGTGTCCCTTCCGTCGCATGGGGGAGTGGTGAGTCCGTCCTCTGTCCTGTCGCTTCCGGGTGACACAACACTCCGTCCCTCTAAGTCAGCGGCCCAAGTCGCATTCGCTGGCCTCTCGGGGCCAGCAGTCCCCGCCGCGTCCGCTGGACCCTCCGGACCAGGAGTCCCGGTCGCGCCCGCTGGCCCCTCCGGACCAGCAGCCCCGGTAGTGTCCGCTGACCCTTTCGGGCCAGCAGCCCCAGTCGCCTCCGCGGGCCCCTCGTGGCCAGCAGTCCCCGCCGAGTCCACTGGCCCCTCCGGACCAGCAGTCCTGGTCGTGTCCGCTGTTCCCTCCGATCCAGCAGCCCCTGTGGCTCCACGTGTCTCCTCTTCTCCCACGATCGTGAGTGGGGACCCTGGCACTAAGGCTCTCGGCCTCACCACCTCGGCCATCGTCTCCGACCTTCACCCAGGCTCTGCACTGGGCTACGCTATGCTTCATCACGAGCATCGGCATGCTGTCATGGCTGCACTCGCCCGCATCCCACTTGGAGCTCGTGATGCATACGTCCTCTCAGTCCGGTCCACAACATGCCTGGAGGACCCAACCACCCTACGCGAGGCTCGAGCCTCTCCTGAGGCCGCACATTGGGATGCTGCCTGCGCCGAGGAGCTCGCTGCTATCCGACAGCACCACGTGTATGACCTCGTCGACCTCTCTCCAGGTCGGAAGGCCATTGGCGCCAAGTGGGTCTTGCGGCGCAAGTGGAAGCCTGACGGGTCCTTGGACAAGTACAAGGCCCGCCTTACAGCCAAGGGGTTTGTTCAGGTCCCTGGGGTTGACTACGACCAGATATTCACCCCAGTCGGTCGGTTCTCCACTAGCCGGGCGCTCTTCAGCCTGGTTGCCCAGCATGGGTGGGAGCTGCATCAGATGGACGTGAGCAACGCGTTCCTCCATGGTCATTGGAGGGTGAGGAGCTCTACATGGTGTAGCCCCCAGGCTACGACGACGGTACTGGGAGAGTCTGGCGGCTACAGAAGGGCCTCTCTGGCCTGAAGCAGTCGCATCGGTGCTGGAACCAGGAGATCAGCAGCACACTTCTCTGTGGCGACCTCGAGCGTAGCACCGCTGACCCCGCACTGTTCCTCAGCCCGCGAAGTCAGACCTTCGCCGCAGTTCTGGTATACGTTGACGATCTCCTCATCACGTCGCAACACACGGCCACCATCGAGCGTGTCAAGGACTTGTTGCACGCCGCTTACCAGATGAAGGATCTCGGGTCTGCTCGAGTCTTTCTTGGCATGGAGCTCGAGCACGATCGCTCCCAGGGCATCCTAGACATCCACCAGGCTGCCTATGTGTAGACCTTGTCCGCTCGCTTTGCCGAGGACCTGCCCCTCATGTCCAGCGCATCTTCACCTATGTCACCCGATGGCCAGGTGAAGCTGAAGAGTCTTGACCCTGCTGTTGTGGGGGAGCCATTTGATGTGACCACGTATGTGCGGATCATCGGGTCACTGATGTTCCTGGCGATGACAACGCGTCCAGACATCGTGTTCGCCGTCAACCTCCTGGTCCAGTTCTCTCAGGAGCCGCGTCACCTCCACTACAAGGCTGCGATCCGAGTGTTGCGCTATGTCGTCTCGACCCCTCGACGAGGTCTCATGTTCCGCCGCCAGCCGTCCGTCGTCGCAGTGGACTACACCGACAGTAACTGGGCTGGCAGTCCAGATGGTAAGAGTTGCACAAGCTAAATCTTCCTGATCAGCGGCACAGCTCTGTCTTGGCGTAATGGTAAGCAGGGGTGCATTGCACGCAGCACTGCTAAGGCTGAGTACATGGCACTCGGCTCAGGCGTGTGTTAGAGTGTGTGGTTGCGTCGTCTGTTGTCCAAGTTGCGTCAGTCTGTCGCATCCATCACCTTGCATTGTGACAATGAGAGTGCCATGGCCATTTCCGACAGTGACGGTGTGCATCACACTCGCACAAAGCACATCAGTGTTGAGTATCACTATGTGCATTTGTTGTTGCACGACGGCAGCATCAGCATCGTGTGGGTTGAGACAGCACGGCAGCTGGCTGACTTCGTGACCAAGGCACTGAAGCGGGACTCGTTCAAGAAGGCTGTGAGTTCAGTCGGCGTGCGTCCGTGATTTGCTCTCTTGGTCTCTGCCTGCGTCTCTACGTGCCCTGGGGGAGTCTTGATGTTGACCGTGTCTCTGCCCGCCCATGTGCACTACGCCTGTGAGTCATGGGGGAGTGTTGGTTTTCGCTCTCATTGTGCTCTGTTCTGTCCTCCCGGCTTGTGTGCATCGGCGTGCAGATGACTGACGGCGAGACTCGACGCTGATGGAGTGTCGTCCGGTGGAGCCGACGTACGCTGAGGTCTTCTCGCAGTTTGCTGGAGCCTCCTCTCTGCGGCGACGTGTTCAGCTCCATCGGTAGGCCTCCTCGGTGGTCGCGCTGCCGGTGGTCATGGCCACCGCAGTTGCTGTCTGCATGCGTCCAGCGCGTCCTATCGCGTCTGCATCGTCATGCGCTGCCTAGGGTCCTTGTTCCATGTTGCATGGCCCTGTTCGGCATCATAAACCATCGTAGGCACTACTTGAGTTCATGCCGCCATAGCTCCTTGCTACTATTTTTCTAGCTGATTTTGACCGCACGGCTGCGTTTGCAGTGTCGGTGTTATGGTATGTTCCAGTTTTGAGGCAAAATGGACGACGCCCGGGTTTTGGGCTGTCGGCCGTCTGGCAGGCCTCACCGAGAAAACCTTCCAGCCTGAAAACAGGTAATTTCTGATTGGCTGGTGAATTGAGTAACAAGCTCTACAGAGCTGGGGGGGAGGCTAGTTCTTGGAGGGGTCTCCCATTGTGTCTCATTGTTCATTCCTAATCAGTCTTTTCCAGTTTTCAGCTGCTTTCTGGCGCTAACACTGGCGCGCGCACTTCTGAGTAACAAACCCAGAGCTTCCAGACTTAGGCTCTAGAGCAACAGACTGAGGGGGCAGCAGACTAAAGCAACGAGCGTGGAAGCCCGCACGCTGCATTAACAACGTATGCTGCCCCAACCTGCCGCGTAGATTTCTAGCTGAGTGTGTCTGGCTCGTCTGTCTATTGCGTGAACTATGTCAGTCCATTCCCCCCGTGGTTCTCTAGTGTGACGACATGAGCGCGGAGACCATCGCCAAGAACTCAAGTGTGTTCCATGCACGTTCAAAGCACATCAATGGCGAGCACCACTTCGTGCGTGATCTGGTTGATCGTGGTGAGATCCGAGTCATCCACGTGGGCACGGACAGGCACTGCGCAGATTTTCTCACCAAGTCTCTGGGTCGTTCGAAGTTTCATACGGTCACTCGTTTCGTGGGACTCTGCCCCATCCCTGTTGTAGGTTGATTCCTCATGTGCCACCTTGCTTATGCTGTGCTTGCTGCCTGCAGCGGCTGTGCATTTCCTGTTTTTTCCAGCGTAAGTGTCCACATGTGCATGGACGAGTTTTGCCCTCCAGTCATGGGGGAGTGTTGTATGTGTCGTACACAGCTTACAGTGACCCCTCGGCTCATGTCCATTCACGTGCAGATCCCTGAGATTGACGACGGCAGCAGAAGACCGGCGGCCGGCGACGACGGACGCCCAAAAGACTCTCGTACCTTCTAAATTCATGCTGTGGGACAACACATAGGCGTACAGCCTGTCAGAGCGTAGATCTTCTTGATGCGAGCGTTCTGGTTCAAACAACTCATCGTTCTGACGTGTCTGTAGGGAGTTATGGCCAAAACTGTGTTTTCGCCATTGTTTTGTCCTGCTAGAAAAACAGCGGCCTTGTGCGCCGCCTGGGTGTGTTCATCCAGTAGGGCCACGTCACTATTCAGGTTGTCCAGACCTCATTTGCTCACTCTCTCTGCACAATTCAGTATTTGCAGCTTCTGAGACTTGTGTTTCGTGTCCCTAGCCAACCCCTTGCTGTTCTCACCTTCACCGGCGTGTGCTAGTGAGCTTGTCGGCCGTCTTGTATTACTGTGTCAACAACAGCAGTGCTAGGAAGCTGTCTTTCAGTTGTAACGCACTCACCTCTTCCGGGACTGTCAAATTCCAAATTGTAGCTACACGGATGCTTCCTAGTACGCTTGCCACTGACAGGGCGTCTGCGCTCAGCTCGTGGCGTCAATGCAGGTCGGACGTGAAACGGCAAGGGTTGTAGGCTGCTACGCTAGACAAGTAAGCAGCAGCTGAGGTGAAGCTTGGAAGACACCAAGCGAGCAATGGTGTTGACGTAGAAGTTAAGAAAACGTGTGTTAGAAAAACGACGGGTAACAAACAATGAGGTGGTAGCCGTCAGGTGGGGAGGAGCGAGCGAGCGAGCAGCGAGCTCGATCTTGCACGCTCCTTCCCAAGTTCACTGAACTGATCTAAACTACCCATTAATAGCTGCAACCTGTCAACTAGGTCACCGGAGTGAAGACAGGTCAAAGAATAGGCCAGAGCATGAACCCGACGCAAATTAGTGTGCACAAATGCACACCAGCCAGAGACATGTGAGATTTGATGCCTGGTTGATGCCCGGCTGTGAGACTCGCTGTGCAGTCATGCCACCATGGCGTAGCAGCCAGCAGGGGTTGCCTCTCTCCAGTTAGTCACCTGCGTCAGTGAGGAGAGTGTGCAACGAGGCCAGAGGTCACCGTGTGGTACTGACTCAAACCCAACACTCCCCCATGACCCACGGCCGACTTGCACAATGGCACAACAGGCACTACACCGACGTCACGAGAAGTGACACGACACAAGATCGTACACAGGCATTGGCACAATAGATCAACCAGGAGGATCACGAGGACACAACAGACCAACAGCGTGAATTGCTGCCTTGAAGACATTGTTGCTAAGTGCCTTTGTGAGGAAGTCTGCACGTTGCTGTCGGGTGTCGACCCACACAATCTGAACATCGCCTGCAGCCACACGCTCACGTACAAAATGATTTTCCACATTGATATGCTTTGTGCGAATGTGATGCATGCCATCATGCTCAGCAATAGCCTTTGTGCTTTGGTTATCGCAACGCAAGGTGATGCAGCGAATGGGAACACGCAATTGCTGCAACAAACGACACAACCAGACACTTTCACACGTTCTAGCACCAAGGGCAACATACTCTGCCTCACTGGAGCTGCGTGCAACACAACCTTGCTTGCCACTTTTCCAGGAGATCGCAGTCCCACCAACTAGGAAAACATAGCCAGTGCGACTGCGTGCATCCGTGTCATGTGCCCAGTCACTGTCAGTGTATCCATCAACGACCACTGACGGCTGCGTCCGGTAACATAGACCAACTCGGGCAGTGGAGAGCGCATACCGCACAACACGTAGTGCTGCTTCCATGTGCCGTGCACATGGTGACTGTGAGAACTGCGCAAGGAAGTTGACAGCAAAGGCTACGTCTGCTCTGGTGGTGGTGGCAAGGTACATGAGAGACCCTATGACTCGCAGGTAGTCGGTCACGTCCACCGTCTCCCCCAGTTTTGACACGTCCAGAGTTTTCAACAACCTCTGCCCGGCGGGCGTCATCGGTGTTGAGGCAGTGGGGACAGACTCAAGCAGGGAGGCAAAGCGCTCCCCTAGGCTCCTGACGTACGCGGCCTGGTGGACGTGCAGAACGCGACGAGCGCGGTCACGCTCAAGCTCCATGCCAAGAAACACGCGAGCCGGACCCAAGTCTTTCATCTTGTACGTGGACTACAGCAGGGACTTCATAGTTGACACAGCTTCGCGACTCGGGGACGCAATAAGCAGGTCATCGACATACACGAGGATGGCAGCAAAGGGAGCCGACCGTGGAGTGACAAAGAGGGAGGGATCCACCGTGCTCCGGCGATATCCCCCCTTCTCCAGGGTGGAGGTGATCTCCTGGTTCCAGCACCGTGGTGACTGCTTGAGGCCATAGAGGGCCTTTCGCAGTCTCCAAACTCGATTGGTGCCGTCAGAGAACCCTGGAGGCTACACCATGTAAATCTCTTCATCCAGTCGACCGTGCAGAAAGGCATTGTTTACATCCATCTGCTCGAGCTCCCAGTCGTGGTGTGCGACAAGGCTCAGGAGGGCTCGAGCTGTGGTGTAGCGTCCGACGGGAGCAAAAGTCTTGTCAAAGTCAACGCCGAGGACTTGAGAAAACCCCTTTGCTGTAAGTCGGGCCTTGTACTTGTCGAGCTCGCCGTTAGGCTTGTACTTACGACGGAAGACCCAGCGGGCATCGATCGCCTTGCGGCCTGGTGGGCGATCGACCAGCTCGTACACGGCGTGGTCATCGAGGGCTCTCAGCTCGTCCCGCATGGCAGCCTCCCATTGTTGGGAGTCGGGTGCTACTCGTGCCTGGCGAACAGTGGTCGGGTCAGGCAATTGCAGCAGGGAGACAACAGTTGCATTGCACTCGGCAATGCTCCCAAGGATGGCGGCGTCGAGCGCACGCTCATGCTCGGACATGAGCAGTGTGTATCCAAGGACAGAGCTGGGATGCACAACTCCTGTGGCTAGGCCCAGGGCGTCCATACCAGTAGGCAGCGCTAGGGACTGTCCAGACAAGGTCTGCGAAGGTTGAGCAGAGGGCGCTGTAGCACTAGAGGAGCGAGAGGGAAGCGCACGCAGACGGCCGCCACGAACAAAAGGTTCGATGGGGGCAGGGCGTGGAGGAGCACTGGGTGGACTGGGCATGACTGGAGTGAGTGGACTGGATGGGGACGTAGCAGAAGGTACGGGAGAGACGGACTCACCAGATGATCACTCACATGAGGACACCATAGGGGATGACGGAGCTCCAAGCGAGCTAGATGACACTGACGAGGGGGCGTCAGAGGATGGTGGAGTCACAGTGCCGGCCGTTGGAGAACGCTCCGAGGGTGAAGGCTGCTGAGACGTGACAGCAGTAGGGACGGCAGGGGCAGATGGGACTGCAGGCCCGACCTTCCCCCCGTAACCGAGAGAGCGGAAGCATGGAGGCAGCAGGCGAGTGACGATCGAGGTCACGGAGAAACACGGACTCGAAGAACAAGGCATCCCGGGACTCAATGACGCGCTGACGCTCTGAGTCCCAGAAGCGCCAGGCTTTTGACTGGGAGGAAATGCCCAAGAAGGGGCAGAGACGTCCACGCGGGGAGAGTTTCCCATCGCGGAGATCCTCTGGGAGCCAGACAGATGCAATGCTACCCCAGACGCGAGCTAGATGAAGGTCAGCACGAGAGCCGTACCAACGTTCAAAGGGCGTAACGGTGCGGGGAAGAGGACCGTGAGGGACGCGATTCCACACCCAGGTCATATAGCTCATGGCCTCAAAGGCAAAGAGAGGGGAGAGCCCAGACTCAGACAGAAGCGTGCGGACACCATCGGCAAGGGTCCGATTCCAACGCTTAGAAACTACGTTTTGCTGGGGTCTGTAGGGAGCCGAGGTCTCCAGACACACCCCTTGGGACTCAAGAAATTGGGCGGTGGGTCCAAGGAACTCACCGCCACGATCACTGCGAAAGACGCGCAGTGAACGCTGACACACACGTTCAGTCTGAACAAGCCACGACGCAATGACAGAAGCAACATCACTCTTCTGACGAAGAGCGAAGATCCAACAGAAACAGGAAAAATCGTCTGTGAGGCACAGGACGTAACGCCCGGCCCCCCCAAGAAAGTCATGGGGAAGAGGCCCCATGACGTCGGCATGAACAAGATCGAGAGGATGAGCGGACTGGGAGTCCGAAGAGGCAAAGGGTGAATGATGCATCTTGCCTTGGGCACAGGCCAGACAGTCAGAGGGGCATGGCGCAGGGAAGGTGGAAGGGGACAAGCCATCAGCGGGTCGAAGGCGAAGCATGCTAGTGATAGCATCAGTGTGCACATGGCCAAGGCGGCGATGCAAGAGCTGGATATCAGCAGGAGAAAGGGAAGGCTTGACGTGAGCAAGGGACAAGCCAACAGCAGGTGCAGAGGGGGCATGAAGGGGAACACGGTACAGCTTGGCACACTTAACCCCCCGCAAGACGACGCGACCAGAAGAGCGAAGACTGACAGTGCCCACCCCCTGACTAGCGGAGAAATCCATGCCCTGATCATCGAGCGACGGCACGGACAGCAGGCTGAGTTCCAACGAAGGCACGAACAGAACGTCAGGTAGAAACAGCACGCCACCGGGACCGACGAAACAGACAACACCAACGCCTTGGACGGGAAGGAGCTGGCCGGAACCAGTGCGCACAAAGCGAACAGAGCCGACAGGACCCAAGGAGACAAAAGCGGACCGAACAGAGGTCATGTGATGAGTGGCTCCGGAGTCAAGGACCCAGAAGCCACCAGAGACACGGACATGGGGAAGGACGCCACAGGTGGCAACAGTGCCGACGGAGNGCGGGGATGAGGCACAGGCAGCAAGACAACGAGGGAGAACGACAGACTGCTAGTGCTCGACCCACGAAACAGACGAGGATGGCAACCCAAGGACGTGACCGGGGGGGTCCCCATGAAGGACTATGTCAGTCTGACAGGCAAGACCTCTGGCCAACGAAGACACACTCTCACCTCCCTGATCACGAAGGTGAAGACGCTGGAGGAGAGACTGCTCTAGCTGGCGCTCGCTGTCGATGGAGGCTGCAGACGATGGAGCAGGCGCGCTTGAGGGAGAGGCAAACCACGAAGGAGGGACGTAGGCCAAGGAAGGTGGGCTCGCGAAGGCGGGCGCTCCATAGGGCGGTGGCTAGTCCCAAGGGTAGAGGACAGGCAGATGGACGCCGACGACACCGGCGGTGGGGTACGCATGAGCTGGGGAGGAACTAGTAGATGATGTGGAGCTGGAGCTGGAGCTGACACCGGAAGAAGAAGAGGAGGGCCCTCTGGTGCGCGCCCAATGGGCACGCATGGCACGTGCGAGGTGGACGTCGTCAGGGGGTGCAGGGCACTTGCGAGCGGAGTGCTCAGAGGAGCCACAGTTCCAGCACACCACCTCACCAGGAACACGAGACGACGCAGCAGATTTTCCCTTCCCCTTGCTTTGTCCACGCTTGCGTCCACGTCCACGACCTTGCGATGCAAGGGCCGTTGCTATAGAGGTAGAAGAGGAGGAAGAAGAGGATGGAGACGAGGCCGATGTAGCAGTGGAGGAAGAAGTGGAGGCGGCAATGGAGACGGCGGCCACCCCTGCGACTGCAGTGCGATGAAGGCGCTTGTTTTGGATGCTCGTCCACCACGCTGCGAGCCTATCAGCGACAAAGTCCCAGAGGGCACCAACGCCTGGAGGGGAATCGGGTGGAACAGGCTGGGAGGCAAGACGCTGCAGCTCGTCTGCCTTGACATTGCGAAGAAGGTCGGACAGCTTGGGGATTAACCCGTTGACCATGGTGTGCACAGCTGACAGCTGACCTGGTACAGCCTTATCAAGCTCGCGAAGCAGCTTGAGCCCGCGTGCCCAATAGGCATCGGCCGACTCGTCCGCTCGCATTAAGAGCGTGCTGAACTGAACGGTGAGGGCACTTTGTGCCGCCTGACCTGTGACTGTCGTGCGGCGACGAAGCATAGTGTACGCACCGACTGGGTCAGCCAAACGCTGAACAGCGGGGTTAGCATTGTAGGTGCCAACCTCGTCGACGAGTGTCTCAGGGGCAGCAGCAATGAGGGCGCGGACAGCGCGAGCAGACTTGTCAGCGACAGGGGTGAAGGAAGGTGTGGCAGGGAAGTAGTATTCCTAAAGACGTTCTCCTTGGGCCCATGCACTAAACCGGGTCTCCCAGGAAGAGAAAACAAGTCCAGTAGAAAAGACAGGGGGCTGGGAGAAGAAGTCATGTTGGCGGGAGACTGCGGCAGGAGAGACAGTAGATGGGGTGACAGCAGGGTTAGAGGCAGCAGAGTTAGCAGGTGGGGTGGAAGAGACACCGGCACCGGCGCCAGCAGAGGAGCCAGCGGGCAGAACAGAGGCAGCAGGCAGCCGCTTGAGTACAAGCGCAACCACCTCATCTGCGAAGGCGACGCGGTTGTCATTTACGACTTTGAGACGCTCTTCGGCGTCACACTGAGCGTCGCGAGCGAGGGCCAGCTGGCGCTGAAGGTCTGCTATGACCGACTCGTCGTCACCAGGCATGGTGACGACTAATGGGCCCTGCCGAGAATGTTTTGGCAGAGTTTCCCCTGCCCCAGTGGGCGTGGGAAATCTGGGAATGCCTTAGGCACGATGAATATGTGCTGCAAGACAGCCCGACCCAAATCACACAGACAAGCCACCGCAGAGGAGAGAGACAGAGGACGGGAGAAGGGAGATGCAGACAAGGAGACCTCACGAGGCGTGTGAGGGGCTACGCAAAAGAGCAAGAACAGGCGGGACAATAGAAGTAGCTGCAGCGGAGAGCACAGAGACGCAAGATGCAACCGGCACAATCAGTGCCAGGCAGCCTGTGGTGAAGGCAGCGCCAACGGTAGGAAGGACCGCCGCTGCAACGACGGCCGCTATGACGAGTGTGGTGATGTCAAAGGGTGCTGATGTGGATGTTGCAACAGCGACGGCTGTGGAGGTGCGAATGGTCGTAGCTGCAGCGGATACGACAGAAGCTGCCGAAGCTGTTGCAGAGGCCACAGATGATGCAGCTGCCGCTAGCTGTGTCCCAATGTCAGCCGCTGCCACAGCCAACGGTCCAGCTACAACGGCCGCCTCAGTGTAGGACTCGGCGGCGCGGCCAGCTGACGTTGATGCAGGGGCACGCGCTGCTCTAGCTGCGGCGGCAAAGGTGGCAGCAGCTGCAGCTGCTGCGTCTATCACGGCGGACGCGGTACGTGTGAAGGTGCAAGCGAACTCTAGCGCGTCCTGACGCCAAGTTGATTGCGGCAATGCAGCAGCGGCGTCGTGCGGCTGCTGAATCCCCCCAGAGGCACCATGGGAGGGAGGTCTTACCGAGCGTTGTAGTGCCGAGCTCTCCCCTGAGTCGCCACCGAGATCCTCCCAGTGCGCCAGCGTGACGGCGACCACCACCAGACGGTGGTGCGGAGACTGCTACAAGGTTGCAGTGCAGATTCTCCACAACGCCGCTTGCTGCTCCTGTCACGTTGGTTATGCGGCTGCTGTGGTGCAGGTATTTGCTGCAGCTGCTGCTGCTGCTGCTGCTGCCGTGCTGCTATTGAGCTGCTGCTGAGTTGCTGCTGAGATGTTTACTGAGCAGCTGCTGATCTGCTGCTGAGCTGTTTAGGAGCAGCTGCCGAGCTGCTGCTGAGGTGATGTTGCGCTGCTGCTAAGCAGTTTGCTGAGCAGCTGCTGAGCTGTTTGCTGAGTTGCTGCTGAGTTGCTACTGAGGTGATGCTACGCTGCTGCTAAGATGCTGCTGCGAAGCTGCTGAGGTGCTGCTCAGCTGCTGCTGAGTAGTTTGCTGAGCAGCCACTGATCTACTGCTGAGCTGCCGCGGAGCTGTTTGTTGAGCTGCTGCTGAGTTGCTGCTGAGCTAATGCTGCGCTGCTGCCAAAATGCTACTGCGAAGCTACTGTTGATAAGGTGCTGCTGCTGGGCTGCTGCTGCGAAGCTAAGGAGCTAGATCCACTGCTACAGGGATGTTGCGAGGCTGCTGCTGCTGAGCTGCTTAAGTTGAGCCGTTGTTCACGTTGCAGCTGCTCCAAATACCGCTAGGAGACGGCGACGGGCCCCCCCACGCTGCCGAAAATTTTTCGGCAGCGTTTCCCCCGCCCCAGTGGGCGTGGGAGATATGGGAAGGCCGTGGGAGCACTTGTAGGAACCTGTTCCAACCCCACCCAACCCAGGAATAGAGGGGAGCCCAACCAGCAGGAGGAGGGGAAGACCAAAGAGCCCCGACGGCAGAATGCCGTCACTCGCTGCTGCTGAGGCTACAGGAGTTTGCTGCTGTTATGTTGGTGGGTTGTGATGGCGGGGTGGATGCGCGACGCCAAGAGTGGCCGTCGCGGGTTTGGCCCAGGATACGTGGACAGCATATCGATCCGCTGCCCGTCTTCCACGCAAACTGCTCTGATACCAGTAGGCTGCTGCGCTAGACAAGTAAGCAACAGCTGAGGCGAAGCTTGGAAGACACCAAGCGAGCAATGGTGTTGACGTAGAAGTTAAGAAAACATGTGTTAGAAAAATGACGGGTAACAAACAATGAGGTGGTAGCCGTCAGGTGGGGAGGAGCGAGCGAGCGAGCAGCGAGCTCGATTTCGCACGCTCCTTCCCAAGTTCACTGAACTGAACTAAACTACCCATTAATAGCTGCAACCTGTCAACTTGGTCACCGGAGTGAAGACAGGTCAAAGAATAGGCCAGAGTATGAACCCGACGCAAATTAGTGTGCACAAATGCACACTAGCCAGAGACATGTGAGATTTGATGCATGGTTGATGCCCGGCTGTGAGACTCGCTGTGCAGTCATGCCACCATGGCGTAGCAGCCAGCAGGGGTTGCCTCTCTCCAGTTAGTCACCTGCGTCAGTGAGGAGAGTGTGCAACGAGGCCGGAGGTCACCGTGTGGTACTGACACAAACCCAACAAGGGTTTGGCTAGGCGACACAAGTAGAGTGTCAAATGTGCTTTCATAAACGAAACACATGCAGAGAGAGATGACAAATGATAAAAACGCAACATGAATACTTGTTGCGGCTCACAAGTGACGCACGCGCAGTGTCAATTTTTCCTAAAATTGGCCCAAAACCACTATTTTGGCCATAAACATGTGCACAGGTATCCAAACGCACCACCATCGAAGCCTGGAGATGGAGAATCTCGAGCCAGACACTACAACGCACAAATCCGGAATCAATCGGTGGACAGACAATACGAAACATGCAAATCGGGCTCGAGAGCCAGTCCACCGAGAAAACTCTAACGCCTGTAAAAAAAACCGGAAAGGACCCCAACAAGCACCCGGGATGTCATGGCAACTGCCTGGCAACTGCCGGGCAACTGCTAGTGCATAGAACCACTGCTCGTCGGTACCCTGGTGCCAGCTGAGTCCGTATCAAGAATTATGTCGTCACACTCTCCGGTAACACTGCTCCGTACCACCAGCATTGGATAAACAGATAATCACCGCGATGTCGCTCCTGATGGGTGGAAGCCACACAAACCAATAGGCGGTGGGGGGATGAGGGAGATGGGGGCTCGGGGAGGGGGGGGGGGGGGGGGGGGGGGGGGGGAGGGGATGGGGTTGCTTCGCAAACATTAGTGGGGATTTTATCTAGAGCCATACGACTATGTGCATCAGGGAAAGTCAAAACTGTAGAAACAAAGAAGTATATCCACATGTTCCAAAAGTTTGGATCGTCATCATGTTCAATCCATTTCTATAACACTAGATCTATTGCTGGCACAGCTCTTGCTGAGCTCGTGTTGCTCGTCACTTTCGCTGTCACTGTCGCTGCCTTTTGATAGCTGGATACCCCGCCCTCTGTGCCTTGTTCTGCAGCATGGAGAGAGGCACAGAGACATTCTGAAAAGATGATGAAGGAATGAGCAAGTACAAAACTTTTGGCTGGACCACCTACCTTGTCAACTAAGCGTACCGGAAGTAAAAAGAAAAATCGAAGGGGTAAACAAGTCAAAAGCTCAGACTTGTGAGGTAAACTTCGGCAAAAAGATCGAGATTCTTTCCCTGCTGAGAATGTTGTACGATTTTGCTACCCATCAGAACAGATGGAAAAACCCATTCGTCGCACTTCGTCTCTCCCCCTCCGAGCCGCCGCCTGCTCGCCCGCGCTGCGTGCACCGCATTGTCTCGACCCGTTACGTGCCCTTAAACACTCATAATGGTCGACACTTCTCCCCCCGTGCCTTTCCTTTCTTGCCTGCTCGCCCGCGCTGCGCGCACCCACCCTTCACTCACAACACCGCTTTTGGACATGTCATTGCCTCTGAAAGTGGCGTTGTCTCATGAAACGGAAGGGGAAGGGGAAGGAAGGAGAGCGTGAGAGGGAGCTACGGAACAGGGAGGAGGACAGGGGAAGGGGGTGGGGGTAGGGGAATGGGGAAGGGAGGGATGTGGAGGAAGAGAAGGTTAAGGAAGAGGAGGGGGGGAAATTGGGGAGGAGGGGGGAAAGCGGAGGAGAAAAAGGCAAAAAGTGGAAGGGATGCAAAAGGGAATGAGGGCGGGTTACCTTCGCATGAAGGCCTTAGAACTGTAAGCAGGGCGCTTCTCCTTCTGCTGCTCTTGCTGCTGCTGCTGCTGCTGCTGCTCTTCCTGCTGCTGATGTTGAGGCTGCCGCTCATTCCCCCCCTCCTTCTCCTCTTGTCTCAGTCTGTCTGCTTGGGTCGAGGCGCAAGATGGGTTGAAACTGTGTGCGCTGCAACACAGTCATGCCTGCGAACAAGCCACAGGGTGTGCACAAGCACACAAGGGATAGAGATGCTTTCTTCTTCAACGTTTTCATTCTCCTCCGACGTTTCGTTTCTTCTTCGACATTTTCATTATCCTCAGACGTGCCCTTTCTTCATCGACGTTTTTTTTTGTTTTTTTGTCTTTTTTTTTGAGGAACAAAACGGCATTGTAATGGACAGTATTTAAGAGAATGCCGCTTCACATCATTTACTTCACGGGGTAGGGCAGGTTCAGGACGTAGAGAAGGATGTACGCCCAGGTAACACCGGAGAGGCCGCCGAAGAAGAAACCACCAGCGAAGGATGCCCAGCCGTCAGCGGTTTGAAGCTTGTCAGCCTCCTTCACTCGGCCAGTGAGGGTCAGAGAGGGAGCAGAGGAGGGGGCACCCTCCTTGAAGGAAGCGATGCCGTAGATTGTGAGGCAGATCGAGAGGATGGTCACCAGACCAGCAGCTCCAAGAGTTCTTGCAGCAGGGTGTTTTGGTGTTTTGGGCATCCTTGACAATGTCCTTGAGGATAGGGTAGCGCACAACGCGGATGGGCAAGGCGATTTTGGCCATCAGTTTGACCAGCGTCTTCTGGCACTTGCGGTTGTTCGCGTTGTCGATGTGGTTGATCATTGACGACTGTTGGATGGCTTGCATGCAGCTCAAGGATTGTGCCCTGGTGA
>SZWC01006006.1:106826-139648 GCA_023375785.1 Penium margaritaceum | reverse complement strand
GATGATACTATTGTGTTGGATTGCTCGTAGCGGTCGAGACCCGGGCCCTGGTACCGCCAGTGTCACGAGGAGACCATCTTGTCCTCTGACATGTGCATGACATGTGTATGTGCATTACACTGGTTTGTGTGCGTGTGCATCACTCCTCTCATGGTCGAGACCCAGACACTTGGTGGGCTGTGCCAGTGTCCAGGGAGACCCTAGATGGATAGCGGATGAGTGTGTGTGTGTGTGTGTGTGTGTGTGTGTGTTGACTCATGCATGTTATGGCTTGCCACACATTGTTGTTCCATGCCTTCGTTCATTCGTTCTGGCGTGGACGGCTATGTCAGCCAGGGGGAGTGTTGGTTTGTGTGGCTTCCACCCGTCACGACTGACACTGCTAGTTTACCGATATACCCCCATTCGAGGTATATGGTGGAGGAGAGCGTGACGACACGACAGACCTTCGGGGTGTCTCGATACTTCTCCAGCACGTACGACAGCGCCTGTGAGACGCAGTTGATGCGTTCCGGTAGCTCTGTGGGCTTGTCGGGAGCTAGAAGAGTTTCATCGGTGGGTTGAGGCTCGCGCACCCGGTGGACTATACCGGTGCGACGAGGAGACCCGATGGCTGTTGTGGGGCTTCCAATGTTCGGAAAGCCGTGTGTGGTGTCTGGACGTTGATTCTGAGATTTTCTGGCACTGTTCCTATTTTCTCGGTGGTCGAGACCCGGGTACTCGGAGAGCTGTTCCGGTGCCTCGAGGAGACCACCGTTGTTGTTATCATGGTGTACGCAATGTGTTCTCCCCGCTGACCCGTTTGGGCTTAGCGGGGGTGACGGGGCCCGGTGCGGCTAGCTGCCGGCGCCCCTACTTAAGCCCGCTAGGGGCTCATTTGTACTTTCTCCTTGTTCTCTATATTCAGCGTTCCAGACGTAGCAAAATTCTTGCCTTCTTGCATCGCACTCACACCCAGAGCTCATGTTGGTTTTTGCATGGGCGTGCATGCCCTAAAAATCATTTCTAATTTGGTATCAAAGCACAGGGGGGCGTGTGAGCAGCAGAAGCAGCAGCAGTGGGTGGAACGCAAAGAGAACGCGCCATGTGGCACACGCCGGCAGCAGCGTGAGGGAGCGCGATACGACTACAAGTCAACGCCACAGGGGCGGTGAGCCACGAAAAGGAGCAATAGCGACTACGGCGGCAATAGGAAAAGCAATAGCAGCAGCAGCCAGTGCAGTAGCGGTGGCAGCAGCAGCGTGCAGTCGAGTTGGCAGCAGCAGCAGCAGAGTGCAACAGCAGCAGTAGCAATGTGGAGTAGTAGCAGCAGCGGCAAAAGCAGCTACAGGAGTGCATCAGTCGTTGCAGTAACAGCATCAGTAGCAGTAGCATATAGCAGCAGCAGTAGCAGCTACTGTAGTAGCGGCAGCAACAACATCAGCGTGCAGTAGTGACGGCAGCAGCAGTAGCGTGCAGCAGCAGCAGCTGTTGCGCACAGCAGCAGCAGCTGCTGCGCACAGCAGCAGCAGCACATAGCAGCAGCAGCAGTAGCAGCAGCAGCAGCTACTACAACAGTAGCGGCAGTAGAAGCAGCGTGCAACAGCAGCAGCTGCGGCGGGAGCAGCAAGCAGCAGCAGTAGCTGCTGCTCAAAGCAGCAGTAGCAGCAGAAGCAGCAGTAGCAGCAGCAACTGTAGCAGCTGCACCTGCCGCTGCAGCTGCTGCTGCCGCTGCGAGGAGGGCCTCGCAGCCCTCCTCTGAGGAGGGGACCCTCTGAGGGGGCTTGTCGGTCCCGTTCGTAGCCCCCCTCCCTCTTTTCTTCCCCTTCTCAACGGGGCCCTCGGAGGGCCCTGCCGAGCCCCTCCGAGGGGCCCGTCGGAGGGGGCCCGTTTGCCCCGGGGTCTCCTCGGCCCGTCGGCCCCGTGGGCCCCCTCGGCCCCGTCGGCCCCGTCGGCCGACCGACGGAGGGGCCGGGTCAGAGGGGCGGACAGGACCCCCTCCCCCTCGCTCCCTCCTCATCCACTACACCCACTCGCTCACTCGCTCGCTCAGCAAGCGAGCGAGCGAGCATGCACGGGAAGGGGGGCCGGACAAGCCGGACACCCCTGCCCCCTCTCCTTTTTTTCTCCGTTCGCCCACCTCACTAAGTAGTCGTCGGCTATGAAGCTGCGGCTGTTGCGGCGGTGGTAGTTGGAAGATTACCTTGCTACTTAGACGATTCCATAAGTGTTGGTTATGGTTGTGACACACGCAAGTGCCCTCTTGGATCCATGCACATGCACACCACCATACCATTGCAGGTGAATAATCTCGACTGAGGCTCTCTGGTGCAAACCGTGACGCAGTGTGGAGCACACAGTGGTGATGACACCATCAAGTCACCCAAGTTGTGACCAGAGCATCAGTGTCACCCTCACGACGAGCCTTGGCCTAGTGATAAGCCTGCGTGTCAAAATGGGGGAATACATTTGTAGAAGTACATGCTTGTGATGTGACTAGATTCCTACACACTTGCATGCTTTTAGGGTAGTGTACCGGGTTGCTGATCCCTCGGGACTACACGTCCGGTTTATACCGGCGTGTGAGAAACCGCGTGGAGCTCGTTCGCTCCAGGGCCGGGTTCGATCCCTGAGTGGCGTCCGGGTCCCACTTCGAGTTGTTCGCATGGGTGGCCCAGTCAACCGACACTTACCACTTCGCCCTCTCGTTACTCACACTCTTGTTTCTCTTACATACTTCTTCATGTGACTTTGCCCCCGATCTATGGTTTCTCCCGTCGCTTGCTACTTGCTTGCTTAGGAATCAAGGCTACCTACTGGTATCAGAGTAGGAGGGCTTCTTCCTCCTCGCGTCAGTCCTGAAACCTCGTGAAACCACGTTGGGCAACTTCTCCGTGGCGGATGATCGTGCGAGCCACACTCTCGCAACCGTGGCAGGTAGAAGCAGCAGCAGAAGCCGCCGCCACTGCAGTCTCTCACATTGCACCCGTGGCTCACGGTGTGCCTCACTCCTGTGCACGGGTCACGCACATCTTTGCAGCTGTTTCCGGGCACCTCGCTGAGCTTCGGCCGCTGCATGCACGTCGGTGCGGTCAAGCGGCTGCAACGGCCTTCGCTCCATTCTCCCATGAGCCGCGCGTGTACATTGTTCACAGTGACTCACGCTGCACCCCACTCAGCGAGGTGCGGTTGTTTATGGCGCCACCACCACTACTGCATTGGTCTCCTCCGCCGTGCTTTAACTTCTGCACGTACAACGGATGCACGTGATTGTCTCTCAACAGCCACGTGAGTGCCTTCTCCACTGCACCACCCGTTGCACCTGCAATCTGCGTAGTGCCTCGGCCTCGTGCACAAAGCTACACTGTCCACCGGCACCTCTCGGCCTCCATTCTCTTGCTCCACACGTGATGCCTTTCTCCGCGCACTACCCTTGCAGCAGCCAACACATCTGCACCAGCAGGATCAACCGGAGCAGCTGAACCTTTTCGTGTGCACCTCTCAGCACCTCTGGGTGCCTCCCAGGCAGCCAAGCACTCGGCGCACTGGCATCTCCGCCTGCAACCGAGCCTATCCCCACATCTCCCACTGCCCCACGCGAGCGAGCCTGCATCGATGAGGAGCTTGCGTATTACAAGGAGCGGGCGGAGAGGGAGGTGTGGTCGAGGGTTTATCGCAGCAGCCCAGGCTACCACCCGGGCGAGGACTACGACCCCGCTGATTACTACGAGTGGGTAGACGCAAAGGACTACGCACTCCACTGTCAATCAGCCGTCGACGACTCTCCGACGGCGCAGAACGAGCAAGCTACGGCGCCACCGCGTGATCGGCGATCTCTTCACTCACCGGTAAGCCCACCCGTTGCCCATAGGACTCGCCAGGGACGCTGCCGAGCTGCTCCTCGTGGCACAGCACAACTTTCTGTGGCAGCAGCATCAGGGGCGCCTGCTTCACGCCTTGCCTCATCTTCGGCAGCGTCAGGTGCAAAGTCATCGTCTTCTCCAACCCCTGATATTCAGACTACCCTGGAGACTGCGCTTGTGTCCAGTGCTGCTGTTGCATCTACCTTTGCAGCCACTGCACTTGCAGTACGTGCACCAGCTAGCACTGCCGCTGGCAGAGCCATTGAGACCTACACTCTGACTGCACTTGATCAGGGAAATTTGGCGGCTGCTGCCGTCATCATAGTGACTCAGATTGCTGCCGCAGCANACTTTCTGTGGCAGCAGCATCAGGGGCGCCTGCTTCACGCCTTGCCTCATCTTCGGCAGCGTCAGGTGCAAAGTCATCGTCTTCTCCAACCCCTGATATTCAGACTACCCTGGAGACTGCGCTTGTGTCCAGTGCTGCTGTTGCATCTACCTTTGCAGCCACTGCACTTGCAGTACGTGCACCAGCTAGCACTGCCGCTGGCAGAGCCATTGAGACCTACACTCTGACTGCACTTGATCAGGGAAATTTGGCGGCTGCTGCCGTCATCGTAGTGACTCAGATTGCTGCCGCAGCAGACGCAGTCGCATCAGCAGCAACAGCAGCGACCACATCGCTCTCCAGTGCCGTTGAGTCTATCCACACCTCCACATTCTAGGCATCATCTCTGCCCTCCTCTTCGTCTTCAGCCACTCGTCATGTTCAGCTGTTGATCTCGGCCACTGCAGGCATCTCTGGTCTGTCTGCTGCAGTGCTGACAGGAGTAGCCTGTCTCATCGTCTCCGCATCAGTCGCTGTTGCAGTTGTAGCCTCCTCAGCTGCAGCGGCTCTTCCATTGTTATTCTCATTCCGCCGCCGTGCCTGGTGAGCCTGGCTTCTCTTGGTCTCTCTCTCTTCCTGCCGCTCCTGTATTGGCGGGTTTGTGCGTCCAGGTTGTTGCCTTGTAGCGAACTTCCGCTCCACTCATTACACATTTCCCACGCCCACAGGGGCGAGGGAAACTCTGCCGAATTTTTCTCGGCAGAGCCACGCAACTGGCAATATGCCAGTTGACGATGACCAACACACAGCCTTGCAAGTTGAACTGCAGTGCGAGCGCAATGCACTGTAGGCAGCACTTGCTGCTCAACGTGTCGCTGAGGAGAAGTTGCGGGCTGAGCAGGCAGACCAAGAAACCTTCGCAGATCACATTGCTGACTTGGTCATTAATCGCCTCCAACCCACACTACGCAGCACACAGTCTGCCGGTATTGCTGCAGCATTCTCCACCTCATCTGCTGCCGCATCCTCTGACTCTCTAACAGTCGCCACCGCTGCCGATGCAGCTGTAGCATAAGCGCTTGCCTCATCAGTGCAGCGTAAACCTGACTTTAACTCTAATCCACCTCACTTCACCTCCAATCACACATTCCACTCTTAGGAAGTTCGTTTCAGCGAGTGGGCACAGGGGGAGCAGGTCTGGGAATACTACCATGAACTCAACCCCACTGCTGCTCCACCTTTTGTGCGAGTCGAATCTGAGTCTGCACGAGCTGTACGTGCCGTCATTCGCGCCCGACTCGATGATCTCAATGATGAGATCGGGTCCTACAATGCTGACACTGCACGCCGCACCCTTGCTGACCCGGTTGGTACTTACGCAGTGATCAAGCGACGCATGACAGTGACTGGGCATGCAGCTCAGAGTGTCCTCACAGTCCAGTTCAACATGCTCTCAATGGGTGCTGACGAGACTGCCGATGCTTAGTGGGCACGTAGTCTACAACTCCTGCGGGACCTCGGCAAGGCTGCCCCTGGCCAGCTCCCTGGTGTTCTCTCCATTATCAATGGCCTCATCCTAGAACTCAGTCACATCTTCCGCGAGGTGAAGGCTACTGAGCTTGAACGCATGGCTGCCATCCCTGTCGCAGCTGACGCACCTCCTAGCATTGGTGCATTGTGGGAGTTCACCTCCCAACGTCTGACCAATTGGTGGAGCTCGTTGCAGAACAAACGCATTCATCGCACCGCAGTTGCACCAACTAATACTGCACACCCTTCTTCCTCCACCTCTTTGGCTCCTGCATCGTCTTCCACCACCACTTCCATCACGACTGCTACATCTCTTGCTTCCCGAGGGGGTGGTCGCGGTGGGAGGGGTGGTAAAGGTAAAGGTAGAGGGGGTGGCGCTGGCGGTGGTGGGCAAGGAAGGAGTGGCAAGGGTCGCAGCTCTGATAGCGCCTCACCCCCATCCTCCTCCTTGAGCACTGTTACATGCTGGAACTACGGTGCCACCGGTCATGTAGCACCCAAATGCCCAGAGCCACCTGATGATGCCCGCCTTGCCTCAGCCATGCGTGCACAGTGGGCATGCTCCACAGGGTTTGGTGGTGGCTCTACACGTTCCTCCACCTCCACAGGTTCAGGTGGTGGTTCTTTGTGCTCTTCCTCCTCCGCTCCTATAGCTGCTGCCTACACCACCGTCCACTCTTCACTGCTGCCGCCCGCACCCTGGAGTTGGCCCCCCGGATTTGGCAGTCCTGTCTACTTCGGACCCCCGTCTGGGTTCTACTCTCCTCCACCGTGGGCATCCTCCACCCACAGCTCCCAGCGTCCCTCTTCTGGCGTACTCATCACCGGGCCGTCTGAGGATGACCGCCAGTTGGACTCTACCCTCTTTCATGCCATCCACCAGCGTCACCTCCGTGATCAGGGAGGTGAGAGTGGACATTCGGTTCAGGGGGGACTTGCGTGTGTCGCTCATTTGTCTCTCCGTGGGTCGTCCTCCAGTCATGTTCAGGGTTGCTCCCCAATCGATATCTTGTGGATTGAGCAGTGGCAGTCTTAGATTCTTCCTTGTTGTCTTGCCGCCTGTGGTCAGCACCTTTCTTCTCGCTCTGCCATTGTTGTCGTGAGTCGTGACCCTACTACTGTCCGCGTGACGGGTGGCTTCTGGATCCTTGATTCAGGGGCCACTCACCACATGACCTCATGTCGTTCCTCGTTTGTTTTGCTGGGTCCCGTTGGCTCTGTTTGCTTCATTCGCACCGGCTGTGGCCAGCTTCTACCTGTCCAGGGTGTTGAGGTTGTCCGCTTTGTTGGCCCTAGGGGGGATCTCTTTCTGCCTAACGTTTTGTATGTCTCCGCTCTTGAGCTCAGTCTGCTGTCTGTTATGACACTTCTCCTCCGTGGCATTGCCTCTGTCGTGCATCACACTACTGGTCGTAATTTGCTGCATGGCACTCATTGTGATCGCTTGTTCTGTGTACCATCGTTTGCACCGCATCCCTCCACGACCGCTCTCGTTCATGTGGCCTGCTCTCTCACTCCGGCACATGCACAGTTGCTCCATTGCCGTCTCTGTCACATTCACACTGCTGCCGTTGACAGTTTGCTTTGGGACACACCCGCTCATGGTCTTGACGCCGACACATTCTCTGCCCCTTGTCCCACAGACTGCGCCCAGGGCAAGGTGCATCNTGCTGTCTGTTATGACACTTCTCCTCCGTGGCATTGCCTCTGTCGTGCATCACACTACTGGTCGTAATTTGTTGCATGGCACTCATTGTGATCGCTTGTTCTGTGTACCATCGTTTGCACCGCATCCCTCCACGACCGCTCTCGTTCATGTGGCCTGCTCTCTCACTCCGGCACATGCACAGTTGCTCCATTGCCGTCTCTGTCACATTCACACTGCTGCCGTTGACAGTTTGCTTTGGGACACACCCGCTCATGGTCTTGACGCCGACACATTCTCTGCCCCTTGTCCCACAGACTGCGCCCAGGGCAAGGTGCATTGCTCCCCTTTTTCCATGTCAAAGTCCCGCACGTCTCACCCTCTTGATCCCCTGCATGCCGATGTCATGGGACCCTTTGCCCATGACGCACTCGAGGGGGTTGGTCGCTATGTCCTCTGTCACACAGACGATTTTTCTCGCATGCGTCTGGTCTTTGCCCTTCGGCAAAAAAATGACGTTTGCCGCACTTTGGAGTCCTGGCTGCAACAGGCCGAGCTGGCCTATGGTCGCCGTCTGAAAGTCTTTTGCTGTGATTGTGGTGGAGAATTCATGGGTCCCACTGCTCGCTTCTTGACATCTCGTGGAGTGTGTATGGAACCTTTGGCTCCCTACACACCCCAAAATAAATAGCGTCTCTGAACGCTGGAACCGCACACTTGCCGACGGTGTCTGCACTCTCCTCAGTGAGTCCTCTCTCTCCCCCCTCTTATCTTCAAGTCGATGTCCTACATGACCTGGGTGTGGAACCGTGCTCCCCACTGTCCCTTCCCCCGTCATGTCACGCCGTTTGAATGTTGGTACAGCCACCGTGCTGACCTTCGTCTGGCTCGTGCCTGGGGTTGTGTGGTTGCTGTCTGGTTGCTTGAAGACTTTCGCGATGGCAAGCTCAGCCCTCGCACTCGTTTTTGCACCTTTCTTGGTATTTCCGCCATGTCCAAAGCATGGCGCTTCTAGGACCTTGCCCGCTCTCGTGTCATTGAGTTGCGTGACACACTCTTCTTTGAGGATGTCTTCCCTGGTGACCGGTCTCATGTCCCTCCTCCTTCCTCTCTCTCCTCGCTCCGTCGGCTTGGGGGGGGTGTGTCTGTCCCTGCCTCCGATCTCCGAGCATCATCCTCTCCTCTTCACACAGCACCCCCTACTATCACGTACAATGAGGATGAGGACTCCTCCTCCTCGTCCTCCCATACCTCTTCTGAGTCGGTTGCATCACACCCTTCCTTGGATTGTGTATCGTCCTTGCCTTCCGCCCACAGTCTCAAGTCCTCGTCGCCCTCTAGCAGTCCCGAGTCCTCACGCTCGACACCCACTCCCACGCAGCTCCCCGTCCATTCCACCACTCCCAACCATCTTGACACTGAGTTCTCCCCGGTTGTTGGAGGTGACACACCTCAGGCCCCAATCTCCGGCCCTGAGTCCTGCACTCGTGGGGGGAGACTGCGTGCTCTTCCTTCCTCTCAGTCCTCACAACCCTCCCGTGAGCACTCCCGCTCTTCTAGGACACTTACTGAGTCTATTCTTGTTGGCTCTTCCAAAGCCTCTCAGGCCACTCAGCGGGTCACGCGCTCCAGCGCCTCGTCGTCCACAGCCGGTACCTCAGTACGCCCTGCCGGCCTTGAAGCACTGGGCTTGTCTTTGAGCATTGTGCACCCCAACTCGGCAGTTGGCTATGGTCTCGTAGCCCATGAGTTCCACAGTGCTCTTGAGTCCTCCGTCACCGGCTATGTCGTTGCATGTTTCGTGGCCTGTGGCCTACCCACTCTCCCCCCTGAGCCTAGCAATGTCCGGCAGGCTCGTGAGGCAACTGACGCTGACCTCTGCGAGAAGGCCATGCAGGAGGAGCTCACGACCCTCCAAGAGCATGGGGTCTTTGAGCTCGTAGACCTTCCTGCAGGCCAAAAGGCAGTCTCTGCCCGATGGGTCCTTCGACGTAAGCTGAAGCCCGATGGGACAGTCGACCGGTACAAGGCTCGTCTCACGGCCAAGGGATTCTCCCAAATTCTTGGGATTGACTTTGATGAGACCATTGCAACGCTCGGAAGGTACACCACTGTCCGAGCGTTGTTGAGTCTTGTCGCATAGCACGATTGGGAACTGGACTAGATGGATGTCAATAACGCTTTCCTACATGGAAAGCTTGACGAAGAGATCTACATGATCCAGCCACCGGGTTTCACCGATGGCACAAACAAGGTATGGCGACTGCGTAAGGACCTCTATGGACTCAAACAGTCGCCACGTTGTTGGAACATGGAGATCTCCTCTAACCTCGAGCAGGGAGGTTACCGTTGCAGCACGGTTGATCCGACACTCTTCTTGAGTGTCCCCTCAGAGCCGTTCATGGCCATACTTGTCTATGTTGATGATTTGCTCATTGCCTCGCCTAGTCCGGCAGTTGTTCAGTCGGTGAAGGACTTGCTACAGTCTGCGTACAAGATGGACCTAGGTCCAGCACGGGCATTTCTAAGAATGGAGCTTGAGCGTGGCCGTCAGCGTCGCACTTTGCACGTGCACCAGGCTGCATACATCCGTACACTGGGGGAGCGCTTTGCCTCCCTGCTTGTTGACATCCCCACCACATCCACACCGATGACTCCAACAGGCCAGCGCCTGCTGAAGTCACTCAATTCAGCGCAACTGGGGGAGTTTGTTGATGTTACAGACTACCTCAGTGTGGTCGACTCCCTCATGTACTTTGCTACTACCACCCGGGCAGACGTGGCCTTCTTGGTCAACTTCCTGGCCCAGTTCTCCCAGCAGCCTCGCCAGAAGCATCTCGAGGCTGCACTTTGCGTGGTATGCTACGCGTTATCCACTGCACGCGTGGGGCTCTGCTACCGTGCCCAACCTTCTGTGGTCGTGGACGGATACACAGATAGTGAATGGGTGTATGACACAGATGCTCGTAGTCGCATTGGCTACGTCATTCTTGTCGGTGGGACTGCTGTTTCTCGAAAGAGTAGAAAATAGGGTTATGTTGCTCGAAGCTTTAGTGAGGCCGAGTATGTGGCACTTGGTGCAGGTACATGTGAGAGTGTGTGGCTGTCCTGCCTGTTGCAATGGTTGCATGTCCCCATTCGTTGCATCACTCTGTGTTGTGACAACCAAAGTGCAAAGGCAATTACCAAGCACAATGGCATGCATCATTCTCGCGCAAAGCACATCAACATTGAGCATCATTTTGTATGCGAGAGCATTGCTGCTGGAGAGGTTCAGGTTGTCTGGGCCAATACTTGTCAACAGCGTGCAAACTTCCTCACTAAAGCTCTCAGCAGTGGCATATTCAAAGCGGCTGTGCATGCTGTTGGCTTGCTGCGCCCTCGTGATGTCCCAGGTTGACGTGGGTCCTTTGTTCCTCACTATCTTGTGATGTGTTCCTTTATTTCACGTGTGTGTGGGCTGTTTGTCTGTGGGTCATGGGGGAGTGTTGGTTATGGTTGTGACACACGCAAGTGCCCTCTGGTCTCTATGCACACACACACACACACACACACACACACACACACACACACACACACACACACACACACCACCATACCACTGCGGGTGATTAATCTCGACTGAGGCTCTCTGGTGTAAACCGTGACGCAGCATGGAGCACACAGTGGTGATGACACCATCAAGTCACCAAGTTGTGACCAGAGCATCAGCTTCACCCTCACGACAAGCCTTAGCCTAGTGATAATCCAGCATGTCAAAATGGGGGAATACATTTGTAGAAGTGCATTCTTGTGATGTAACTGGATTCCTACACACTCGCATGCTTTTAGCGTAGTGTACCGGTTGCTGATCCCTCGGGACCACACGTCCAGCTTATGCCGGCGTGTGAGAAACCGCCTGGAGCCCGTTCGCTCCAGGGCCGGATTCGATCCCTGGGTGGCGTCCGGGCCCCACGCCGAGTTGCTCGCGTGGGTGGCCCGGTCAACCGGCACTTACCACTTTGCTCTCTCGTTACTCACACTCTTGTTGTTCTTACATACTTCTTCGAGTGGCTTTGTCCCCGATCTATGGTTTCTCCCATTGCTTGCTACTTGCTTGCTTAGCAATGAAGGCTACCTACAATAAGTACCTGCCGCGGCGCACTGCAGGTGTCGCACGTGGCAATGCAAGATCTGTCCTAAAATCGGCCCAAAACCACTGTTTTGGCCGTAACTCTTCGAAGACATGTCAGAACGCTACGCCGTTTGAGCCTAGATGTGCAAGATCACAAGCCAGATGCTATGACTGGTCACATGCATGCATTTGGCATCAAGCGATGGACACACAATGCAAAAACATGCAAATCAGGCCCACGGCCAGTCCACCGATAAACTCCTATGCGCTGCAGAAAAACTAAAAGAGGTCCCGGGTAGTGTCCAGAGCTCTGGAACGGTCGTCGATGAGCTCCAAGCTGGTAGTCCGCCATCACATGCCGCACCGGTACCACCAAGGTCTGCATCAGGGATGTGCACGAGTATGGACACAACCGAGTGGTCATAGTAAACTATACAGGTTGACAGGAACGTCACAAATCACAACACTCCCCCTTGACCCGGTGGTATGCATGTCCATACACGTGCAGCATTGAGACGAGTACAACAATGATAGATGTGACATGGACACAGACACACCCCACACTCAACCACTCTTAGGAAAGGGGCGAATCCCAACAGAACGAATGGCCACCATGAACTTTCTGCATGCTAGTGCTTTGTCAAGAAAGTCAGCACGCTGCATGTCAGTGCCAACCCAAACGACGGAGATCATGTGTCGCTCCACCAGACCACACACAAAGTGATGCTCAACGGCAATGTGCTTTGTGCGAGCATGAAAGACATCAGAGTTCTCCGCAATGGCAAGAGCACTCTGGTTGTCGCAATGAAGCACAATGGCAGGTACTGATTGACCCAGCTCAAGGAATAGGCGCTGCAGCCATACCGCCTCAGCAGCCCCTGCACCCAGAGCAACATACTCTACCTCCCACGTACACATGTTTCCTGTTGCGCCAGGACACAGCGGTACCACCGAGTAGGAACACGTAACCGATGCGACTGCGTCCATGTGAGCTCAAGGCCCAGTCGTTGTGAGTGTAGCCGTCAAGGACCATCGAACACTGCCAGCGAAAGTAGAGTCTAAGGTACGGTGTGGAGACCACGTACTACACCACTCGCACAGCCACGTGAAGGGCTCTAGCGCGTGGAGCCTACGAAAACTGGGTAAGGAGGTTGACGGCAAAGGCGAGGTCAAGACGTCTGGTAGTGGCCAGGTACATCAGAGATCCAATGAGACAGAGGTACAAGGTCACATCCACTGTCTCTTCCAGCTGTGTGGGATCGTCCACCTTCAAGGCATCCTACCCGTCAGGCGTGAGTGGTTTGGAAGCCGTGGGCACTACGCCGAGGAGGTCGCTGAAGCGCTCCCCCATTACACGTGCGTGTCGTGCCTAATGTAGTAGTAGAGTATGACGTCTACGACCTCGCACGATCTCCATGCCAAGAAACACCGCTGCAGGACCAAGATCCTTCATCCCGTAGGCAATGTGGAGGACAGCCTTGGCCTCCTTCACGGCCTCCACTGAAGGAGACGCGACCAGAAGGTCGTCGACATAGACCAGGATGGCGGTGAACCGCTCAGGCATCTGTCAGATGAAGAGAGAGGGATCTGCCTCGTTTCATACATATCTCGCACAAGTCCGGGTGGGAGCGATCTCCTAGTTCCAACACCGAGGAGATTGCATGAGGCCGTACAAGGACTTGCACAAGCGCCAGACCTTGTCACCGTCCTCAAAGCCAGGTGGTTGAGCCACGTAAATCTCCTCATCTATAGATTCATGGAGGAACACATTGTTCACATCCATCTGGTGTAGTTCCCAGTCGTGTTGAGCCACTACACCAAACAGAGCTCGAGCTGAGGTTATGCAGCCGACAGGGGAAAAGGTGTCAGTGTAATCGATGCCCTAAATCTGAGAGTACCCCTTGACGACCAAGCGAGCCTTGTGGCGTTCTAGTGAGCCATCCGGCTTCACTTTCTTGCAAAAGACCCACTTGACCTGAATAGCCTTCCTCACAGGTAGAAGGTCGACTAGCTCGTAAACTCTGTGCTCTTAGATGGCGCAAAGCACATCCTTGCAGGCAGCACGCCAAGCGTCAACATCCTGTGATGAGAGATCTTCCCTCAGTGTGCCCAGGTAAGGCGCCATAGAGGAAGAGCTCTGCATGGCAAGAGCGCACACCTCAGTGCTAGGTCTGACGACCACAAAATCGGCTGCTACATCACAAGCGATATGAAACTCGCGAGTGACAAGATCGTGTCGTACGGGACATGCTAGATGTATATTTGTGTGCTCAGTGCGTATACTCAAGCCTACGGCCTTTGTGCCGGGATCACCACTCGCAATGCTGCGATTGGAGCGCCTGGGTGCGGGATCAGACACTCGTTGAACTCCGGAGTCCAATGGTCGAATATGACCGCCAGGCTCACGGGAGTAACCTGGGCTCGAGGGGCGCACCTCACGCTCAGGAATAGGTACGATCGTAGCTAGAAAGGGCTGAGGCAAGGGAGCTGGTGATGCCGTGCAAGGAGATGCATGTGTGGGAGACACGGGACTCGGTGTGACAATAGGAGTAGGTGAGGTAGGGCCACACACAGAGACAGGAGTGCGGACGGACACAGGTGCGGTCACATGATTACGCACATGACATGATCATGGGTACCTGTGGAGTACGAGGGAATAGGGGTAGAAGCTGGCGGTGCTGGAGAGGTCTCTAGGCCGACAGCAATGATCGCTATGTCATCAAGAGCTGAAGACTGCGAAGTAGATGGAGTTGGAATGGACACATCAGGCTGGCGAGAGGTGCTCGCAGGCGCAGACTCCCTCATTTGTCCAGAAATTTCACACGTAGGAACGTGGTTGACGGACAACAACGTAATCGATATTAGATCATGGTAGGTGAGGGACTAAAAGAAGAGCACGTCGCGGAAGTCAACAATGCGACAACGAGAAGGATCCCAAAAGCACCAGGCCTTCGACCGTGGGATTATTCCTACGAAGGCACACAAGCGACCCAACGGTGAGACCTTGGACCCCTGTTGGTCCTCGGTGTACCACACAAAAGCCAAGGATCCCCAGACGCGAGCGAGGCGCAGGTCAACACGATGGCCGAACCCGAGCTCATACGATGTGACATGGTCCGGAAGAGGACCGTGCGGGAGGCGTTTCTAGTCCCCAGTCATATAGGCGAATCCTTCAAAAGCGAAGGACTCTAGGAGACTGCACTCAGACTGCATAGCACAAACCGCATCGTCCATGGTGCAATTCCAGCCCTCAGAAACACCGTTCTGTTGAGGAGTAGCAGGAGCAGAGACCTGGTGAAAAATCCCGTGCTCGGCGAAGAAGTTTTCCATCTCACCAAGAAACTCACCGTCACGATCCGAGCGGAAGGTATGCAGCGTGTGGCGGGACTGACGCTCAGCCATCACTAGCCAGAGGTAAACCACAAGAGCGGTGTCACTCTTCTGGCGTAGGCTCTAGACCCACCACATCCGGGTGAAGTCGTCAGTCAGGATCAGGACCTATCGACCCCGATCAGACAGAGACTCGACAGGAAGAGGACCAAGGAGGTCCAAATGGAATAACTCGAGAGGACGAAGTGCGCGAGAATGGGTGTCAAGGTAGGTGCATCAATGCATCTCACCCTGATCGCAGAAGAGACAGTCAGTCTTGGGCGGCTTCTCGAAAGAAGCCACGTCAAGAACGAGGGTGGGCTGTGTCCGAATGAGCTTCAACACAATGTTGGAGCCTACATGACGCAGACGGCGATGAAGTAATCGATGGTGCTGAGGAGACAGAACGCCAGCGACAAAAACACGAGCTAAAGGGGAGGGGGAGCAAGGAGCAGAAGTCCGAGAGACACAATACAGGTCATCCACAATAGAGGCATAAAGAACAACGCTACGAGTGTTAATGACAGTCACAGTCACGGAGTTTATAGTGTGCTCCACATAGAGTCCCATAAATGTGCAGGCACGAAAAAAAAACAAACTGAGCTAAAGGTCAGGCACAAATAGCACCTCGGAAAGATACAGGGGGCCAGACGGACCATCGAGACACACAACCCCAACACCCTGGACTGACCACAGCCTATGCAAATGGAACGAACAGACGCAATACGGCCGAGAACAATGAAGTCACTACGACAAGAGGTCATGTGATGAGTTGCGCCGGAATCGATGATCCAAGTGCCACCGGAATCACGACTGAGGACGTCACTGTACAATGGGCAACCGAATACTCGGCCTCAGACAGACGCTGGGCATCAGGTGGGGAGGAACGACGAAGAGCACAAAGGTGAGACTCATGAATCCAACCAGTACAGTCAGGTCCATCGTCATCACATGCCGACTGTGCCCCCCCACACGAGTCATCCCGAGCCACAAGAACAGACGGATAGACAGTATGTGAACCACCCGGCTGTGATAATACACTCGCACCTCCCTGAAAGCGAAGTGCCAGAAGGTGTCAGAGCTCGGTGATGGTACGGTCACGTGGGTCCGGGTCGCCGCTGCTCGCCGGTGGTGAAGTGGGAACTGTTGCGGTCGTGGTCGCCGCGCGCCCGGAGGATGTGTTGCTCAACGTAGACCATAGTGCGTGTGCAGCCTAAAGCTCGCAAGTAATCTGAGCCCAGTCAAGCGACTGCTGACACTTGGTGTAGCGATGAGCACCTCCACACTTGTAGCAGTGAACAGAGCGTCCATTGCTACTACACGATGATGGCTGTTGGTGTGATTGCTGCTGGGCCGAGCCACGCCTCCGTTGCCACTTCTTCCCCCGTGCTGCTACCTCGACACCCTGTGTCTGAGTCGGTGTAATCGGGATAGAAGGAGAAGAGGAGGAAGTGGTAGAGGATGGATAAGGAGACTGCAGGAGGGGCGTCGGTGGTGATGCGATGACTGCTGCAGCAAGGGAAGTCTCTTGATGAGCCACGGCTGCCTCACGGGCGGAAGTCACCTGGAGGAAGAGCTGGTGCGCCCAAGGAAGAAGCTGTAGTGAGGCCAAAAAAGGCTCGAGCACGGCGTCGCTGTACCTCGTAAAGATGTCTGTGTGCTCAAGGCAAACTAGGAGCATCATCGTGCGGAGTGTCCACAGCCGTGCAACTCTTGAGGTCCCAAGGCGTGTGTAGATGCGCATGGCGCATCTCCAGTAGTCGGTTGCAGGTTCGACAAGCCCCTGACAAAGGGAGTGAAAGGCACGAATGTGCGCGGTGCGGGTGGCGTGCGTCTCTGTAGCAAGCAGGGATGATGCCAAATCCCAGCCCCTGCGTGGATCAGCGCCGGTGCCTGTGCCCGCCTCGCCAAGGAACGAACGGAAGTCGATGACGGTCTCATGCGGCATGGCGTAGAGAAGTCCGCGCATCGCCCTAGCCGCTGTCAGCACCTGTGCTTGGTCCGTAGTCTGAAACGGACAGTGGTTGTAGGTCCACACACCCTATGAAGTAGCCCAAACGTAGAAGAGGATCTCCCAGCAGTCAATGCTGTCCTCGTTGACATACCGTGAGGGCGGTGTCTCGAAGTCCTTGGGTTGCCGCTCCATAGGGAGAGCCACCACAGGCTGAGAAGGATTAGGGATGGGGAAGACATCGGGAAGAGGGAAGTCATTGGAGTGGAGATCAGGCGACAATCGAATCTCAGGAAACCGCAATGTGTGTGGGGGTCGAGAGCTCGTCTGGAGCTGGCGGAGACGCTCTTGAAGTACACGAATCTCATGCTCAGGGGAGTCGCCCTCCATGCCTGGCATATCTTGATCCTCATCCCAAGGATCAAAAAGTGGCGGGTCGCATCCAGCTCCTGTCTCCAGTGCTAGAGCTGATTGCTGTGTAGAGGGTGTGACATCGGCAACTCTCTCAAAGGTCTGCCGTGGGGCCGTGGACTGATCCCGAAGAAGCTTAGTGAGTGTACGGATGACGTCAGTCTGCTCCTGCTATAAGTGACGCATCTCATCCTGCTTGCTCCACAGGTCCCCAATAGCCTGCGAGCGTGGGCTCATGACCCTTGAGGAGGAAGAAGAGAGATCTAGTACCCTCTTTCCCTTATCACCGGACGAAGCCATGTCACCGCTCATTATGGGCGGAGAGCTCAACTTGGTCGGATTGCGGAAATGTTAGCATTTCTCGAGGATTTGAAACGCTGGCAAAGTTTGACTCTCCAACCAAAAAATTGACCAAGTGAATGTGTTGACGTCAGCAGGTGGTTGCTGATGTCAGCATGACCTGATGACATCATTAAAAAAATGCTGATGTCAGCTCCCCTCCTTTCCCCATTTCCCCTTTTTTTGTTGTTCACCCACTGCGTAGGGGGCGGCTGCTTTGCAGCAGCCGCGCGAAAGCTCTACAGCAGCTTCTGCTCTACTGCTGCTGTTGCTGCTCTGGCACCAGCAACAGCAATTGCGCGGCTGCTTTCGTAGCTGTGGCAGTAGCTGCATGCTGCTGCTGCAGCCGCTGTGCGTAGCGGCTGCTGCGTGCTGCTGCTGCGCTACTGTTGCTACCGTTGCTGTATGCTGATGTTACTGTTGCTCAATGCTACTACTACTGTGCGCTATTGCTGCCCGCTATCGCCGCCGCCGCTGCACAGCGCTGTTATGCGCTGCTCCTGCTGCGAGCTGCTGCTGCTGTGCGTTGCTGCTGCCGTGGGCTGCTGCTGCTGTTGCCAGCCGCCGTCTGCCGTGGTTGTGGCCTGGTGCCACCGCTGCTGGTGCCAATGCCAGCAGCTGTTAGCGGCTGCCTCCTGATGTAGGTGTCATGTGCTGCTACTCGTGGCTGCTGCTGATGCACTCTCACGTGGGTGACATCGCCCACAGTCGGTGTCATTGGCAGGTCCCTGTGGATCGGCAATAGCGGTGACGCTCACTGCTACTGCTCTGCTGCGTCTCTGCTGCGCAGCTTGGCGAGAGGTTTCTGACTGCTCTGATACCATGAGAAGATGCGTGGAAGCTTCCTAGTGACACAGCCGCCAACTAGGCGTCAGTGCCTGGTCAGACGGTGACGACAGTCACATGTCGTACACACAACGGCAAGGTTCTGGCTAGGAGACACAAGGCAAAGTGTCAGAATGCTTCAATAGCATTTGCAGAGAGAAATGACAAATGACAGGTCCATGGCATAAGTACCTACCGCCACACGCGGCAGTGCAAGATTTGTCCTAAAACCGGCCCAAAACCACTGTTTTGGCCGTAACTCTGCGCAAACATGTCAGAACGATACGCCATCTGAACGTAGATGTGCAAGATGACAAGCCGGACGCTGCGACTAGTCACATGCATGCATCCGGCATCAAACAGTGGACACACAATGCAAAAATTTGCAAATCGGGCCCACGGCCAGTCCACCGATAAACTCCTGCGTGCTGTAGAAAAACTACAAGAGGTCCCGGGTAGCGTCCAGAGCTTTGGAACGGTTGTCGGTCAGCTCCAAGCTGGTAGTCCGCCACTAGATGATGCACCGTTACCACCAAGGTCTGCATCAGGGATTTGCATGACTATGGACACGACCGAGTGGTCACAATAAACTGTACAGGTGGACAGGAACGTCACAAATCACAACAGAGATAGCCCTCGCATGCAAAAGTGACAAAGAGCTTCAGCTCCCCGCGAGAAAAACCAGCGGTACGTCTCGAGAAAACACAAATCATGTGGCCATAGATCTGATGCTGGCATAGTGTGAGAGCCTCATCACGAATGTCTCCCACCTTGTGGGAGAGAGCTCAAGCGCAGTCACAACCCTTAGTCTCATGTACGTGTGTGATGTAGTCAACATGTGGAGCAAGACAAGAGGGTATTATGGGTGTGATGGGCCAACAACTGTGTTGGCCCATCACTGTGTGTCAGTCACAGTGATCTTTGGACGTGTCGCTGAGGGAATGGAGAAAACCCCAAAGCACCATTCTATATGAGAGGGTATGTTGCCCAGAAAACAATGGAACAAAAGGCGTTTCAAAAGGTGAAGAGACAGTGAAGATACACTTGAAAACATAGAAGTGAAGCAAGGAAACAACACGGAAATGTATAAGTCTAGTCTCACCCACGTGCAACTAGCACACAAGTCCAACCAACCAGTCCAGAGATAGGCTAACCCTAATGCAAGCTCCAAAACAACAGCAAGAGGGAACTCGACAGGCGTACGGGCTCCTCGGTTGAAAGAATGACAAACCGAAAGAAGCGCCACATGCAGAAACAGAAACTCCATGCAACTAAATCATGAACGCGCAAAGATAGTGCCACTACAAAAATGGGCCCCAGGAGGTGATCACCGAGAAAACCCTTGAGGACACGTGAGGGTACGCCAGCTGGTGCTGACGCCATCAAAGTAGCCGTCAAGTGTCCTGGCATACAAGCGGGCGGTGACGATAATTCCAGAGGTCACTGTGACACACACCATCACTCCCCTATGACCCGCAGATGCCAGTCACCACTAGCAAGCAAGGGTCACTAAACAATGGCAACGATAGCGAACTGCAAGGGGCATGAGACAGGGCCACACAAGAACTGTTGACGGAGAGTGGAAGCAGCAAGAGCGGGGTAGGAATTAGGTAGTAGCAGGAGCATACGCAAGGAGCCCAACATTGCGTGCTGCAAACTTGAACTTGCTACTGCACAATGCTTTGGTGAGGAAGTCTACATGCTGTTGTTGCGTGTAGACACCCACGACAGAGACATTGCCACATGAAATATGCTCGCGTGCAAAATGATGCTCAATGTTAACATGCTTTGTGCACGTGTGACACATGCTATCATGCTCTGCTACGCAGCGCATGCTCTTATTGTTGTAGCGGATGGTGATGTAGCGGATGGGGTGGCGCAACTACTACATGAGACAGCACAACCAGATGCTCTCACAAACCCCAGCCCCCAATGCAACCTACTCAACATCAGTCAACAGATGGCTATGCACAACATCACTGGTCCAGCCGTGGGGTAGACACAACATACCGCACCACGCACAGAGCAACCTCCAAACGGAGCTACCACGGATGGTGGTAGAACTGCGAGAATAAGTTCACAACAAAGGCAGCATCTGCGTGCGTCGTGTTCCCGAGGAACAACTAGGAGCCAATGTCTTGAAGGTACATCGTGACATCGACAGGATCCCCCAGGCGATCTGTGTCTGCTGACGTGAGAAGCCTCTGCCTAGCGGGCGTCATAGGCATAGATGCAGAAGGGATTGTCGCCAACAGGTCAGCAAAACGCTCCCCCAACGTCCTGATGTAACCAGCCTGATGCATATGCAATGTGCGACGCGTGCGATCATGCTCAAACTTCATTCCCAAGAAGAAATGAGGTGGACCAAGATCCTTCACTCTGTACACAGACTGGAGGAGATGTTTCATAGCCTCGACAGCTTGAGGATCGGGGGTCGCAATGGAGAGGTCATCCACATACATTAGGACAAAGACAAAGGGTACAGAGGGCACACTCATGAACATTGCTCGATCCACTATGCTACGGTGATACCCGCCCTGTTATGAGGTAGCGGAGATCTCGAGGTTCCAACAACGTGGGGATTGCTTCAAGTCATACAAGGCCTTTCAGAGGCGCTAGACTTTATCTATGCCGTCCTCAATCCTGGAGGATGGACAAAATCAATCTCTTCCTCCATGTTACTATGCAAGAAAGCATTGTTGACGTCCATTTTGTGGAGGTCCCAATCATGGTGTGCCACCTGACCCAACAAGGCCTTTGCCATGGTGTACTTGTCTATAGGGGCAAAGGTATCATCAAAGTTCATACCACGCACTTGGGAGAATCCATTGGCCATGAGACGGGCCTTGTACCGTTCAACAAAGCCATCGGGCCTCTCTTTCCTCTGATACACCCAATGGACTGAGATGGCCTTACGAGAAGGCAGGAATTTCACGTTCACATGAACCTCATGTTCCTCGATTGCAGCAAGTTCCTGGCGCATAGCTTGCTCCCAAAGAGTTGCATCTGCAGAAGAGCATGCTTGTTACATTGTGTTTGGTTCAGGCACACGTGTCGTGCTACCACTCGCAACGATTGCGGTGGTGACTACGGGATGTGGTAGAGGCCGAGTAGACCCAGCTGCTGCAATGGCCTTGTGGAACTCATCAGCAATGAGAGAGTATCCAAGTGCGGTGTTAGGCTGTACCACAGCCGCCGCCAAGCCAAGAGCATCAAGACTAGAGATATGAGTAGGCTGTGTGGGCTGAATGACACCACCGTGAACTGGAAGGACTGATTGCACGGGCCCAGAGTCGTCGGCCAAGGTTGTACAAATGGTAGGTGGAGCATAGTGAGGTGCAGAATGCAAAGGTCTCAGGCAACCCCCTGGCGCTCAATCAAACGGCCACGACATGGGGGGGTTGCGAGGGTGCGACTGGTTCCGTTGCCAATGCAACCACAACCGGTGACGCAGGCGACGACAAAACAAGAGATGACATAGACACGACAGGGGATGATGTAGGCGATGTCGACGGGATAGGAGATGACGTAGGTGGCAACATAGACATGACATGAGATGACGTTGGCATCGATGCAGACACGACATGACATGATGTAGGCGACGATGCAGACGCGATAGGAGAGGACGCTGGCAACGACGAAGATGTGACAGGAGGTGATGTTGGTGACGATGTAGACGCGACAGGACATGATACAGAAATGAACAAAGACACAGACGTGAGAGGAGTGGACACTAGCAACGGCGTAGAAATTACAGGAGGTGATGCAGGCGATTATGTAGATGCGATAGGAGATGACGCACGTGACGAGGTAGGGGGAGATGGAGCGCAGCCATAAGTGAAGGGAACTCCACATACACCACCTCTCCAAGGACAAGAGAAAGGCACAAGCAACGGAATAGAGCGAACACTGCCACGTGAGAAGGTGCTCTCAAAGAAGATAGAATCGTGAGACTCGACAACCCAACCACGCTCGGGGTCCCAAAAGTGCCAGGCCATGGAATAAGAGGAAACACCAAGGAAAGGGCAGAGGCGACCCCGAGGAGACAGCCTGCCATCGTTTTGGTCCTCAGGGAAGCCAAACACTGGCGATGCTACCCCAGACACGAGCGAGGAAAAAACTAGGATGATGACCATACCAACGCTCGAAGGGCGTGACATGATGAGGCAGAACACCGTGGGAAACACGGTTTGAAACCCACGTCATGTAGGACATGGCCTCGAAGGCAAACAACGGAGGGAGGCCAGACTCAACAAGAAGGATGCGAACACCGTCAACAAGAGTGCGGTTCTAGCGTTTTGACACTTTATTCTGCTTTGGTGTATGTGGAGAAGAGAGCTTCAGATGCACTCCTTGAGACTGGAAGAAGTGGGCCATGGGACCCATAAAATCGCCACCACGATTGGAGTGGAATGCTATCAGCTACGTAGGCAAGCACGCCTAGCCTGGACAAGCCAAGACTCGATCTTTTGCCCAACATCGCTTTTCTGGTGAAGTGCAAAGATCCATCAAAAGCAAGAGAAATCATCTGTAAGACACAAGGCGTATCAACCAACACCGCCCAGAAATTCATCAGGGAGCGGGCCCATGACGTACGCATGGACAATGGCAAGGGGGTGCACCGTGCAGGAGTCAGACGAAGGAAAGGACGGGCAATGCAGCTTGCCTTGTGCTCAATCAACATACTTAGCCGTGCATGGCATAGGGAATGTGCGAGGGTCAAGGCCAACAGTAGGCTAATGATGCAAGAGGCTATGGATGGCTGTTGTATGCACATGCCACAGGCGGCGATGTAGCAAACGTGTGTGTAGGGGAAAGTGATGGAGCAACATGCAAATGCGCTGTTGGAGTGGCTGCGGATGATAGTGCAAACAAGGGCACACAATACAATTTGTCGCAACACAGACCACAAGGAACAGGATGGCCAGACGATTGCAGCGGCATAGTGGCAACGCCACGAGAAGAAACAAAGTCCATGCCCTGATTATCCAAGGCAGTGACAGACAGTAAGCTGACCACAAACACAGGGACACAGAGGACATTAGGCAAGAAGACGTTCCCCAACGGACCAAAAAACACACAACACCAACGCCCTGAGCTGGCAACATCTGGCCAGAGCCAGTGCAGACGAAGCGGACGTCACTGTCAGGCCCCAGCGTGAAAAAATGCAGCACAAGAAAACATCATGTGGTGAGTGGCTCCAGAATCGATGATCCAGAAGCCACTTGACACACAAGACAGAGCAATCACATGACAATGCGCGACACTACAAGCGAGGGCAGGAGAGGATGTAGTACGACCAGAAGTGACAGCAAGGAGACGGGGAAGGGTGAACGAATTCCAATGCTCAACCCACTCCAAAGACGACACAACCCCACCATCCGACACGCCCCAAAGGGCTCCATCCGACGAACAACGGTCACCCTCAGACTTGACTGTCAAACTCACACCGGAATGGACAGCTGGCGGCCGATGATGGGAAGGGGAGGTGGAGGCTCAAGCAGATGTGTCGAGACCACGCGGCAGATTGGGAAAGGACTGGGCTGGTGGCATAAAGAAAGATGGAGCTGCGAGCTGGAGCCATAATTGAGGGGTGTAGGATGAAGTAGACGGCCTATAGACTGTAGGGTAGTACGATGGCGGAAGCCAATGCCACCCCTGGTGGGGTACAACCACTGCCGAAGAGGCAGGCACGAAAGACCAACCGGGTGTCAGAACCATCAAGGACATGACAATGGTGGNGCAGGAGAGGATGTAGTACAACCAGAAGTGACAGCAAGGAGACGGGGAAGGGTGAACGACTTCCAATGCTCAACCCACTCCAAAGACGACACAGCCCCACCATCCGACACGCCCCAAAGGGCTCCATCCGACAAACAACGGTCACCCTCAGACTCGACTGTCAAACTCACACCGGAATGGACAGCTGGAGGCCGATGATGGGAAGGGGAGGTGGAGGCTCAAGCAGATGTGTCGAGACCACGCGGCAGATTGGGAAAGGACTGGGCTGGTGGCATAAAGAAAGATGGAGCTGCGAGCTGGAGCCATAATTGAGGGGTGTAGGATGAAGTAGACGGCCTATAGACTGTAGGGTAGTACGATGGCGGAAGCCAATGCCACCCCTGGTGGGGTACAACCACTGCCGAAGAGGCAGGCACGAAAGACCAACCGGGTGTCAGAACCATCAAGGACATGACAATGGTGGTCTCCCACCACATGGGGAAAAACTCCCACGTGTGAGGGTCTGGACCAAAGAGGATGGGGATGAAAAGGGGATGCACAGTCTCGCAAGGTAACGGGACAAATTCCCGAATGCCCGGGTCTCAGCCTTGTGCAGGAAAGGAGGAGAGAAAAAGAAAGTAAAGGTGAAGAAAAACAAAAGGAAATAATGGAAATTGAGATCAGCAAGGAGAGGTCAACAGTGTGAACCAGAACCGGGGTCATCCGGGCTCTGAGAGGGGTGACAAGGCTCACAACCTCTCCCCCACCAAGGTTTCTTTTCTTTTTTGTAGGGAGGGTGCGCTCGACCCTCACTGGCAAAGAAAAAAGGAATGTGGAGCGACAAACCCATCCATCGTCGAGCTCGTCGATCGATGAGCTCATCAATCAACGAGCCCGTCAATCAAGCCCGTCAATAGGTGGGCTTGAGAAGCTGTAGGTTAGCTTCCCGCCGGCTGACGAGCTCAGCCGGCGGCGGCAAACACAGCCAACGTACCCACTGCTGCTGCTGCAGATACTGCTGCTGCTTTGCTACTCCAATTGCTGCCGCAGTTACTACCAGAGAGGTGGCTACGAATGCGACTTTGGTTGCTGCTGCTGTAGTAAATGTTGCACTATAGCGATTGCTGCTGTAGCTACTGCTGTGGCTGCTGCTGCTGTTGCTGCTACTAAAACAGTTGTAGCTGATGCTGTTGCAGTTGCTACTGCTGGTGCGGCTCCTGTGGCTGCTACACGAAGATGCAATGCAGCCAGGGGATTGGCGTCGACGCCGTTACTCCTGCTACAGCTACTGTTTGTGCTATCATCGTTGGTTCTACTGAGTGCGATTGCATCCATTGTGACGGAGGAAGCCGGGTGCAGCTACTACCTCGGCATTGGCTTTTAATGTTGCAGAGGCGGCCTAAGCTGCCACTACAATCGCTGCTTGTTGTCGCCAAGAAAGCAGCCGTGATGAGGGAAGCTGCCAAAAGAATTTGGCAGCGTTCTGCCTCCGGCTCTGCCGGAGACTATGTGATGTGAGCTCCAGCTCAGGGCCTCCAAGCCACCAGGCCTTGTATATCCAACCCAGCTCAGCCTGGCCCAAGCAAGATGCCTCCGACGCCGCTGCTGTGCGCTAGGTGGTGGGAAGAAAAGGCCGTGTCTCTCTACTTCTCTGATATCATGAGGGAATGGAGAAACCCCCAAAACACCATTCTATGTGAGAGGGTATGTTGCACAGAACACAACGGAACGAACTCCGCTTCAAAGGGTGGAGAGACAGTGAAGATACACTTCAAAACGTAGGAGTGAAGCAAGGAAACAACACAATAGTGTATAAGACTAGTCTCGCCCATGTGCGTGCAACTAGCGCACAAGTCCAGCCAAACAGTCAGAAAATAGGCTAACCCTTTTGCAAACTCCAAAACAACAGCAAGAGGGAGCCCGACATGCATACGGGCTCCTCGGTTGTCCAAATGACAAACTGACCAAAATGCCACGTGCAGATACAGAAACTCCATGCAACTAGATCATGAACGTGCCAAGATAGTGCCATTGTGAAAATGGGCCCCGGGAGGTGATCACCGAGAAAACCCCGGAGGACACATGAGGGCGCGCCGGCTGGTGCTGACGCCATGAAGGTAGCGGTCATGTGTCACAGCTTACCGGCAAGCTGTGACGACAAGTCCAGAGGTCACCGTGCCTCACACACCAACCAGTGTCAGGCCAGGTGGCGAGTTGGTTCTACCAAGACTTGCTCGGTCAAGCGAGCCTCACCTCGTGTGTCACACCCGAGGTGAAACTGCTGCTGTCCCTGAGGTCAAGCCAGACCTTCGGATTACATCGAGAGCGACTACTACCAAATAAAATTGCAGCATGACCCCAAGAAAATTAGCATCTTGCAACTGACCTACACAGCCATGAATCACCCAAGCATGTAGGAGATTTCCACATCATCCTTAATTGAATGTGGGAATGCAACTGTAAATGTGAGCATTCAACCAATGTGATCCGTTTTGGAGATTCATGAGAGCTACAAGCCATCCCATCAGTAAAAGATTCAGGCTACATGAATGAGAGAGGAAATTTTAGCTGAAAAATGGAGGAGGATGTGAGGAGTTCTTGTCTGTACACATTGTTAACTGTGACCACTCGGTCAATTCCATGCTCTTGCAAAGCCTTGATTTGGATCCAGTGTTGTGATGTGAGCCATCCCCGTATACCTGCACAACGTGTTTTGACCACTCAGTCTTGTGTAGGTAATGTTGTTAGGTGAGAGATAGAACGCTAGTGCAATTCTATGAATCGATGCTGTTCACGTAAGTAGCCATGGAGGTAGGGATTTGTAGAAGTTCCTGAAAGAATGCAAAGAAATGGGATTCACAAGACATAGAACTATTACGTGATGGGTGATGAGGTGACAAGGTCACGAGTGAGCTAGCGAGCAGCGGGTTTGCAAGCACTTGAGAGCCTCAAGAATGTCAGGTTATGAACCTATGAGATAGAAATCCGGCAGCATCTTGTTGGGAGAAAGCACCCGGCTATCCACTCCTGGACAGTAGCATCAGTGGTAGCAAATACGAAGACTGATAAAAAAAGCACAAAGTCTGCTGTGAGCTTGTTGCAGGCGTAAGAAAGTCACAGGTTTTCCATCTCTTCCATGTGCCATGGAATTGCCTCATCACACAGATCCACTGCAGTATTGTCGCATCTCCCCCACAATGGTGCTGCTGATGACAGGTTCTCTCCATGGTCAATCACCTACAACAGTGTGCCGAGCGTGCAACGAGGCTAGAGGCCATTTTGTGTTTGTGGTATATACACCAACACTCCCCCGTGATCATTAGCCATCACATGCACGAGCACTCACAATCATAGGGTGAATTTCATAAGACGTGACACAAGATTATACGCATGCACAAGTATGACCCATCAGCCTGGACCGTCTGGAGAGCACACCAGACCAACGGCATGAATAGCTGTCTTGAAGACAAAACTGTTGAGTGCCTCTTCAAGCTAATTAAGATCTTTCTTACTGGGTATCAACCCAGACAATGAAGACATGATCTACAGTCACATGCTCCCGCACAAAATGATGTTCGTGCTTTGGTTTTCATAACGTAGCGTGATCTAGTAGATGAGAACACGTAGCTACAACAGCCAGACACTTTCACATGTGCATGTACCAAGAGAACAATACTTTCATTTGCTATGACTGTGTGCCACAGAGCCCTGCTTTTCACTACCCATGAGAAAACCATCCTCCAATGAAGGAAGACGTAGCCAGTGTGACTGCAAGTGACTGCTTCATGGAACCAGCCGCCGTCAGTGTCATTGTCATTGTCAAATAACAGCCGGGACTGGTAAACGTCAACTAACGGCTGGGAATGGGACTAGCAAAGACCAGTCTAAGCACTGGAGATTTTGTACCTAACAACATGCAACGATACCTCCATGTGTTTTGCCCTAGGAATTTGTGAGGGTTGAGTCAAGAAGTTTACAACAAAGGCAGCATCCGCCTTGGTAGTGGTCGCGAGGTACATGAGGGATCCTATGAAACATAGGTAATAAGTCATGTCGACTTCCTCCCTCAGCTTCGACATGTCCAGTGTCTTCAACAGCCTCCAACCAACTATATTCATTCGTAATGAAGCTGTAGGCACAACCTCAAGCAGGGGTGCAAAGCTCTCCCCCGAACTATGGATGTATGTAGCTTGATGAATGTGGAGAACTCAAACTGGCTCAAGTTTCTACTTTGTACGTTGGCTGTAATAGTGACTTCACAGATTTCACAACCTCCTTACTAGGTGCTGCGATAAGCAGGAAATTGAGATGCATGAGGATGACAACAATCGGTGCGGACTGTGGGATGACAAAGAGGGACAGATCTACTGTACTTTGTCAGTACGCCCAATTCTAGAGGGTTGAGGTTTTTTTCCTGGTTCCAACACCGAGGAAACTAATTCAGGCCATAGAGGGCCTTCTTTAGCCACCAAACATTTTCCGTGTCATCAGAAAACCTAGGGGGTTGGACCATGTCCATTTCCTCATTCAATCGTACATGCTGGAAATCATTGTTCATGTCTATGTGTTCCAGTTCTTAGTCACGATGCACTATGAACTATGTTATAGTGACCGAAAGGTACAAACGTCTAATCAAAGTCAACACATGAAACTTGAGACAAACCCTTTTGCAGTGAGTTGTGCCTTGTACTTGTCAAGGAAACCGTTAAGCATGAACTTTTGACAAAGTACCCAGCGAGAATCAATGGCTCTGTACCCTGGCAGTAGATCAACCAGCTTGTATACGGCATGGCCATCAAATGATTTCAACCCGAAATTCTTGGCAGCCTTCCACTGTTGTGTGTTAGAGGTTGTGAGTGCTTGCCAAACTGTGGTGAGTTCAGGCTACAGAGGATTGGTGGCCACAGCGGCATGAAAACAAGCAACTCTACTGAGTATAGCGGCCTCCACCTTACACTCATTCTCAGTCACAAGCAGCGTATAGCCAAGAGCACATCTGTGATAGACAACCCGAGTGGCCAGGCCAGGTGCATCCATGCTTGTTGGCACGATTGGAGACTCGGTCTCAGATCGAGTTGGACAGACCAAGGCTGTAAAGGAGCTAGCCGTAGAGCGGCTAGGGAGTGCTTTAAGGTGCCCATTACAGACAAAGGGGGACACTGGTGGAGGACAGGTGGGATCTGAGGTTTGAGGCAAGTGAGGCGCATGGATAGGAGATGGGTCAGGTGGCCTGGACACAATAGGAGCTACCGGGATGAACGGAGCTACGGACGAGTGATCAAGAACACTAACAGGGACGGGAGAGAGGATTTGATTGGGGAGGAATTTGTTCCAGAGAGGGACATCATAGAGTGGAGTGGCCCTAATGAGGGCGTGGGAGACAGATCTGACAACCGGACAAGAGCCAAGGGGGCAGGCTGCTAAGGGACCACTATGGGGATTGCAGGATCACCCTCCCCCTCCCCAACTGAGAGAGCAACAACAGGGAGGCGGGTGAAGAGAGAGGAACAATGTTATGGAGGAACACAGACTAAAAGAGTATATCATTACAAGAATCTATGACAAGCTGAAATTCAGAGTCCCAAAAGCACCATGCCTTGGATTGCACAGACATGTCCAGGAAGGGACAAAGGTGGCCGCAAGGAGAGAGTTTGGTGTCTCGTAAATCTTCAAGGATTCAGATGGACAGAATGATGTCCCAGACACAAGTAAGATGGAGGATTCTTAAAGGATTTGATGGAAGGATAGAGAGGATCATGGAGGACATGGTTTTAGACCTAGGTCATGTAGCACACGGCGCGAAGAGAGGAGGAAGAAAAGACTGAGACAGTAGAGTGCGGACACCATCGGAAAGGGAACACTGCTCAGAGATGTCCTTTTGCTGGGATACATATGGAGTCAAGATCTGCAGAAACACCCCTTTGGACTCAAGAAGAAGGGCAGTGAGTCCGAGGAACTTACCGCCACAATCACTGCAAAAGACATGCAGAGGCTGGTAGGTATCCTCTGCCTTCTGCAACCAGAATTAAACCATTGCACCAACTTTACTCTTATGAATAAGAGAAAATACCCAATGAAATAAAGAGAAGTCAGTGGTTAAACATAAGATTTAGTACCCCACATCATCAACAAGGTCATGGGGTAGTAGGCCCATAACATCAGCATGAACAGGATCAAAAGGGTGAGTGGACTGGAACACAGAGGAAGGAAAGGGAGAGTGATGCATTGCCCCCAAGGCACAGCCAAGATATTCAGAGGGACAAGGGGAAGGAAAGGTGGCAGGTGAGAGACCGACTGCATCCTGAAGATGGAGCATGCTTGTGATGATGTCACTATGAACATGGACCTGACGATGGTGCAAGAAGACACAACCAGAGGAACAAAGAAAAAAAGTGCCAAGTTCATACCCTGATCATCCAACAACGTCACCAAAAGCAAGCTGAGCGCCAAAGAAGGCACATATAGCACGTATGGTAGGAACAGTGTGCCACGAGGACCCACAAAGCAGATGACACCAATGCCCTGAACACAAAGCACGAGACCCGACCATGTGCAAATGAACCGAACGACCCCAGTAGGGCCTAGCAAGACAAAGGAGTGCATGAACTTCATGTGATAGATGTATTTGGATTCAACAATGCAAAATCCACCCAACACAAACACATGGGACATGACACCATACATTGAAATGGTGCCAACAGGAGGAACAAGCACTACATATGGGTCACAAGGAACGTGACAGCGAGGATTAGTGAAAGAAGGCCAATGCTCAACCCATGGAATAGAGGCAGACAACGATCCCAAAACAGCACTGGGAGGCCTCCACAAAGCATAGTGTCATTCTGAGACACAAGATCTCTGGAAGATGCAGCAACACCCTCACCTCCCTAATCGTGCAGGCAAAGAAGCTGGAGGAGGGACTAATCTAGCTAGCGCTTGACATTGACCGATGGTGCCGGGACTGGGGTCAAGGATCTCGATGGAGCAGGGCACCCCAGAGGAGTGACACAGGCAGAGGAGGACAGCCTAGCATAGGTTGGTGCACCGTATGGAGGTAGCCAGCTTCAAGGGTTTGGAAAAGATGTCGGGATTGAGAGAACACCGGTGGTGGAGTAAGCCTGGATAGAGGTGGTGTAGGTAGACCAAGAGGAGGAGCTGGAGTTGGACATTGCCAAAACGGAGGTGCCGGTGGTGCGTGCCCAGTGAGAGCGCATGGTGCGTGCAAGATGCAAGTCATCAAGAGTAGTAGGGTACTTCCATGCCGAATGCTCAATGGAGCCACAGACCTACTACAAAGTCACGCCACAAACACAGGAAGAGGAAGCAGGGTCCTCCTAGTTACTCTTTCCCTTTCCACGATCCTTGCCATGCCTGTAACCCTGGGAAGCAAGGTTAAATGTTGTACATGGAATGGGAGAAGAGGAGGGAGAGGATGAGGAGGAGGAGGAGGATGAGGAAGAGGAGGCAAGAGAGAGGACATGAATCCCGGTGGTGGCGGGATAATGAAGCTACTTGTTTTGGAGGCTGGTCCACCAGCCAGCGAGGCACTCAGCGGTGAAGTTCCAAAGAGCAAAAACACCAAGCAGGGAATTTAATAGGACAGGCTGGGATGCAAGAAGCTGCAACTCGTCTGCCAAGACATCACGGAGAAGGTCAGAGAGCTTGGGTTCAACCCGATGATCATGGTGAGGACAACAGATAGCTGTCCTGGCCCAACCTCCCCAAGATCACAAAGAAGCTTTCATCCACGCACCTCTATGCATCAGACGTTTTGTCTGCATGCATCAAGAGCATGTTTAACTGGATGTTGAGTGCACTCTGAGTAGCGTGGCCTGTGATTGTGGTGTGGAGGCAAAGAAAAGCGCATGCTCCAACTGGGTTAGAGGGTGGCAAGATTTGCATTGAATGTGCCAACATCATCAATGAAGTGCTCAGGTGCAGCGACAACGAGGGCGCAAACAACGCGGACGGACTCAGTCATAGCAGGTGTGAAAGGGGGAACATCAATAGGATAAGCCGGGACACAGCATTCCTTGAGCTATTCCTGTTAGGCCCATGCACAGAAACACACCTCCCAAGAGGCGAAGACAAGCCTGATGGCAGGAAGAGGCAGCTGAGAGTAGAAGTCATGCTGGCAAAGTCTAACGGCAGGGGTGGCAACAGCATGGGTGATAGTAGGGTTGGCAGCAGTGGTGCTGGCAGTAGAGGGAGTGGAAGAAGTACCAACAGTAGCGTTGGCGATAGAACCAGCAGGAGGGGCAATGGAAGCATGTGGCAGAAGTGTAAGCATAATGGACGTGACCTCATGAGCAAACATAGCGCAACTATCCACTGTTTTAGCCTCGTGCTGAGCCTTGCGGACGAAGCTCAGCAAGCGCTCTAGTTCCGCTAATAGTGATTTGTTGCCACAAGGCATGGTGGCGACGGATAGACCCTGCCAAGAAAACTTTGGTAGAGTTCACCCCCCCCCAATTGGCATGAGAAAAATGGGAGTGCCTTAGGCACGTTTGGAGAGTGGTACAAGACGGCCCAACCTGAAGCCAGGCAAAAAGCCACAGCTGGAAAAGTAGAGAAAGGATACCAGTAGAGGAATGCACGCAAGACAGTACCTCACAAGGTTGTAGTAATCCGAGAAGAGGTGGGATAGCAGCATAGGTAGTAGCAGAGAAAACTGAAACAACCTAGTGATTCTTAAATTTGGTGATCTTTTTCTTTGTGAAAAGAGTGATAATTTGTTACTTCAATAA
>SZWC01006006.1:87551-106682 GCA_023375785.1 Penium margaritaceum | reverse complement strand
GAGAAAAATGGGAGTGCCTTAGGCACGTTTGGAGAGTGGTACAAGACGGCCCAACCTGAAGCCAGGCAAAAAGCCACAGCTGGAAAAGTAGAGAAAGGATACCAGTAGAGGAATGCACGCAAGACAGTACCTCACAAGGTTGTAGTAATCCGAGAAGAGGTGGGATAGCAGCATAGGTAGTAGCAGAGAAAACTGAAACAACCTAGTGATTCTTAAACTTGGTGATCTTTTTCTTTGTGAAAAGAGTGATCATTTGTTACTTTAATGTTTCATCAGGTTCAAAGTACTTCAATAGTTTCTTGAATCGATCCAAAATGAGCTGGTTGAACCTTTGATGATGGGTCAAGGTCACTTCCACAGTGATCCTTGATTCTGGCAATTTGGTTAACCTTGCGCGCAAAAAACTCGCCAAAATCTTCAAGTAGCTGGTTTGCTCAGGCTATTGTGGGCCAACATTGCAACAAGGTTGGCGCTGCAGCGTGACAACGGGGCAGCAAGTTAGCAGTAAAGTGTGAAAAAAATTCCACGAGACAGTGGGCCAGTTGTGTAGTGCGGCAGCAGATCAGTGAGGCAGTTGGATAGCAGGAGAGCGGGAGAGCAGTTAACGATGAATCCTCACATTTGAATGCTTGTGCACTTGAATGGACAACAGTTGATTTTCTAGAGGCAAGCATTGTTTGTTGAATTCCTTTTCATTTTTCTTTTCAGCAAACCAAGTATTCATATCCAAACTATACAGTACTTTGAGCCCAGCGTTCCAAAGTTTAACCATAAACCCTTGAAATTCATTGTTGTACTTTACACTTCTTTCATTGACCGTTACTTTTGGATAAAACAAGAAAAAAACCCAAAAAATTAAACAACTGTGTTCAAAATTGATGATATAAAAAAACATTTAAAATGGAACTAAAAGATCACTAGGGTAGTGGAAGCAATCGAGACTAGTACGACAAGTACGCCCGTGGTAGACTCTTCACCCAAGGTGATGATAACTACAGCTACTAAAATAGCGGCTGTTTAGAGGCTGGTGGCGGCAGATGGTGCTGAAGAAAAAGATGCAGCGGCTGTTGGTATGGAGTTCCAGATGGCTGATACGGATGCTGTTCTGGGAGATGTTGTAGATGTTGTTGTAGAAGCAATATCTGAAGCGACTATAGTAAAATGTGTGCCAATGTCTATAGCAGCTACAGCAACTGATCAAACTACAACTTTGGCCTTAGTGTAGGCCTCATTGGCATGCCCTGCTGAGTTGCAAGCAGGAGTGCACGATGCTGTTAAGGAAGCTTCTTCTGTTGCAGTGCCATCTATCACACCAGAAACAGTCCTCGTCAGAAAGCATGCAAGATCAATGGTATCCTGAGTGGGAACTAAGTAACGATACACAGCAATAACGTCAACCTCAATAACGCCATGCGTCTGCTGAGTCCCCCAGAGGTGTTTGGGTGAGAGACGCTTACCAAGTCTGAGTGAGTCACTCATGACAACGTTGCTCAGGCGTGCTTGGCTGCGAGTTCTTCACCGCTCAAGCTGCGGTGCTGAAGCACCTGGCGTTTTGCATTCCACTCCTCACAGTAGGTGCCAAGCGGTGCCACACCGAGAATCTCTAAGTGCACCATTGTGACTGCCGACGCCATCAATGAGGCGTTGTTGTTACGTACAATTTGTCACCAATGTGGTGGGGCCGAGTTAGTAACAGGTATCAATATGGGAAGTGTGCAGTGTTTTCTGCTGCAACTGTTGCTGAGATGGTTCTGTCACTTTGTTGTTACAGTGGCTGTTACAAATGCAACAGAGAGGTGATTGCACCTTTCGGGGCAAGTGGGCACGTCCGCGGAGACCCATTGCTACAGACGGCACAATACCCTGTCGGTCGTTTTCTAGTGACACCGTCAGCTGCTGCTGTTGCTTTATTCTTGTAGGATACAGCAAGTTCCTCCCCCTTCTTTTTCCGTTTTTCCTCCTACTATGAAGGCAGCAGCAGAGATGATGCTTTCAGCCAGGTGACTATGTGAACATGGTAAGTGCTGCAGCTGCGATGGCAGCTGTAGGTTTAGGCTGTGCCGATGACGATGCTGCGGTGGTAGCTTCTGTGGCAGCTACTGCTGGGACTTTGCTGCGATTGCCAACAAGGTCAAAGCTGCGATGGTGTGTGAGAGAGCCCACTACAACAGTCCACACCGCACTTGGATCTTTGAAAGCAATATGGACAAGGGTGGTGATGTCAGGTGACGTGTGGGAGGTGGCAGCTGCAATTGTGATACTTCTGGGATGGCAGTTGCGATGACGGCTTAGGTGAGGAAATCCATGGGATCGGCTATGACTGTGAGAGGCTACAACGAAGGAACCGCAGCAACAACGAAATCGAGGTTGTCACTGCTGTTATGATTGTTTTGGTGCATGGAAGAGACCATGTAGGTGGTCCATGGAAGAGACCACTCACAACGGGCTTAGGTGTGGCTTAAGAACAGAGCCACAACTCCCTAAGTGACAAGTACACTATGGCCATGTGCCAGAATTCACCTGCTGTGAGAGAGCAGCAGCTTCTTTTGCTTTGGCAGTGGCGATGGCGGCGGGACGCAAGAGTGCTCTGCATGGCCAGGATCGGAGCTAGGGGCTTCTTGGATGTTAATATTCCTTCACAGCTCTAATGGTAATGGATAACACTGTTTGGTGAGCGGTGGAACACTAGTGTAAGTCCATGAAGCAACTAGTTTACACAAGTAGACATGAAGCTAAGGGCTTGCAGAAGTTGATGAAAGAATGCAGAGAAANCACAAGCAAGCGAGCGGTGGGCTCGCAACCACTTGAGAGCCTTGTGGATGCCAGGAAATGAACCAACCTACAAGAAAATAGCCAACCTGTGTGGTGAGCATCCAAAAAAAAATCTGATAGCATTTAGTCCAAGAGAAGCACCCGGATACTCCCAGACAGTAGCATCATGAAAAAGCAGAAAATATGACAACTACTCATAAATGAGCACACGGTCTTCCGTGAGATTGTGGCAGGCACAAGAAATTCACAATATTTGCATCTCGTCCATGTGCCATGGAATTGCCTCCTCACCTTGCTCCACTATGGCAGTGCCGCATCTCTCTCACGATGGTGAAGTTGATGGTAGGGTCTCTCCGTGGTCAGTCACTTGCATCGTTGTGGTGAGCGTGCAATGAGGCCCGAGGTCATTCTGTTTCTGTGCAATATACACCAACACCGTGTCCATGCTCGTGAAGATCCCTGATGCAGATCAAGGTAGTGCCTGAGCACCATCAGGTGGAGGCCCGGACACCAACAGCTACAAGACAACTACAATGGCATCCCAGGTTCTTGTTACGAACTTCTCCAGCTTTTCTGCAGTCTGAAGGGGCTTCTCGGTAGACTGGCATTTGAGCCTGGTTTGCAGTTTTGTATTGTGCATCCACCAGTCGTTGAATCCATCCGTGTGAGGAGTCGTTATGTTTAGCTTGTGACTTTACATCCTTAGGTTCGGACAGTTTTGCATTCATATGTCAGTGCATAGAGGTACGACCAAAGCAGTGGATTTGGACAAGTTGTAGGATAGACTCACACTGCCTCATGCATCACCCGTCATGCACCATGGTAGGTGTGTATGCCGTGTCCTTGTCAGATTTACTTCCTCTCCATATACTAAAACTGTTGAATGTTTTCATACTCAATGCGCCTTTCTAACCTAACCCTCATTGTTTCTTGCACCTCCCTTGTGTGCTAATGTGTCAACTGGCTAGAAAACTTTGCCACGTTAGCAACAGCAAGGCTAGGAAGATTCCTAGAATCATGTAATGACATAAGAGTAATCATAATCTTCACGCTAATTTGAGAAGCAAAGACGTAGCATTGGTAGCAGTAGTGAGAGTCACAACTACATCCGAGTTCTTGGGACACGATGTTGTAGACCACAGCAACAGAGTCGTTGCCGTGGCATCACTAGCAGCGGAGTTATCACATGACCACCTTAAGTGGACGGCGGCATTGGTTGTAGGAACATGAGTCACTACCATTGCCAAAAGCACCGTGGCATCCACTTGACGTAGTAGCGACAGAGCCGTAGTGGTAGCTGCAGTTAAGTAGCAGTAGTGGCACCAGTGACATGCAATAGTAGAAGTGGCTGGCAGTGGTTGCAATCAACAATAGTGCCGAGCTGAACAACAAGAAGCAACAACAGCACTAGGTGAAAGCAGCAACACATGACAATAAGACCTCACTATAGCCATGATGAATTGCAGTGGCGGTAGGAGGTAGCAGCAGCATGTGGAAGCGGCACCCACTGGCACCAGCTAGCAATAGCTTCAACAACATGCAGCAAGAGTAGTGGGTTTCAACAACATTGCAGCAATAGTAAAAATAACAGGGACAATAGCATAACAGTAATAGCAGCAGTAGCGCAATAGTAGAAGCAATGAATGTGTAGCTGCGAACTGTACATTTGCATGGTTGCACAGTATACTAGCGGTAGCTGCCGATTTGAAAAACAGTTGCTACCTGTTTTCAATAACAGATGTTGCTCATTCTCTTTGTGCACCTATGCAACTACAGAGTTGCGCTGTTGTACAATAGGAACAGCAGCACCAATTGTGATGGCAACGATTCTCACGGCTGCCACAAGAGGGAGTGACAAAGTCACCCTCTACCCTCATTTGCTGATGTCAGCACTAAAATTACTGATGTCAGCAATCCCTTCCTGATGTTAGCAACGGATTTTCTGGTGTCAGCATTTACGACGATCAAATTGTGGGCCTCAACATTATGTTTTTCCCCCAAAATTCAACTCCCCGAGATGTACTGAAAATTTTACATTCTAACGACATCGGCGTCTGGAACCAGAGTAAGCGGTTCTTGTGGCACTGGTTCATGACAAATGTAAGGGGCCAACGGACCCCTCATATTCCTCCTCTTCAGGCTTTAGCAGCCAACGATCGCATGCGATCGAGATGGATGACCTTCTTTGAGTGCAAGATGAGATGTGCCGGCAGCAATAGCATTCTAGGGCTTCACAACAGACGTCACAAGGAGCCATTAGAGCTGCATCATCAATGAAACGGTCCAGTCCTAAATCAGCACCTAGGCCTTGGCATTCAGGCCTCAACACCCCTTGTCACAGGTTGACACCTGGGATGAGGAGTAGATAGATGAAGGCTCGCCTGAGGATGAGATTTGCATGCTTAATGAGTGGATCCGTTAGCTGCATCTGAGATCATAGCCTACCACCTCAGTATCACCTCGCCATTAGGACCAGCCACGAAGGTCAGCAAGCTTTACCTTTGGAGGTATCCCTCTCTGTGGTGCTGTTCCTGGACCACACCTGCCTTCACCGTAGCATGAGGTCGTCCTCCACACGAAGCGGCAACCAAAGGACTTGAAGGACATCCATCCTTAAGATGCCTCCATCCTGCTACAGCTGGAGAGGTCCTGTTTCAGGTGTGGGCTGACTTGAAGGACATCTTGCCCTACTACCAAAGCAGTTTCATATCACCAATGCTCGCCAGGTCCAGAATGCACAGAGAGTGATACGCGTTCTCCTCTACGCCATGTTGTAAGAGATTGTTGTCAACTTACGTCCCTTCCTAGGTATGGCAAGGACCGATTTTGGAGCGGACTTACATCAGGGCTAGGGGTTGGCTCTGACACAGCTTTTTGTAGAGACTCAAGCAACGGGGGTGGCCTGGCTGTGTGATTTCTACTACCTCTGTGATAATCCTTCAAAGCTTGTAGCTAACTGCTGGTGGTGCACCATGTGTATCTATGCAAGCATCAAGATTGGTAGCAGGATGCAACTATGGACACTCGACACCATTAGAATTGGAGTACACCTGGACCACATGAAGCTTCTTGTGATTTGACCGTTTCACCTTGTGTGAGTTGTTTGAGTCAGTTCAGCTGCTCCACGGGGCTCATCACTGCTTCCTTTGAACAACATCTGCCTTTGAGGCAGTCGACGTACACCAAGAGAGCCCACGTTTTGCAATAGTGCCTGTGACACCTCCAATGCCTACGTCCCAGTTCTCCAGCCCTACCTCCACCACTTCGTCCTCATCTCCTTGTATCCCAAATAACCAGACTCAAGGCATTGCAGTGGCCAAACAGAAGAAGAATAGGGAAAAGAAACGCGTCAAGGGATAGCAACAATTTTAGCAGCAGAGTCCGACAAGGAGGAGTGGTAGACATTCTGTCCACTACTACATGGACTCTCACCGCAACACGGAGTACCAGAAGCCCCTTGACTAGACTAGGATCACACGCAACATCCAGGGAATGCATACACAGTGGATGTCTTTGAGAAATGCACAGATTGCATCGTAATCATGAACGAAGCAGCGGTTTTTGAGCACTGGCGACCAAGACCCTCGGAATCATTCCATGAAGGGGCTCTTTTAGCTGCAGGTGCTTCACACTCAGGGAGGTGCAATCATGTTTTCATACGTGGGTAGTCTAGAAACATATGTTCCTATTGTGATTGTTTCACATGATGATGCTTTTGGCGAGCTTGGTCAGCTTGTGATAAGAATAGGCTTGACGAGTCATCGGTTTGTATTGTTCATCATTGTTCTCATTTCTCCATTGAATGTCCACCGGAGGTGGAAGATTTTCTGGCCTCTATTCAGTTTTGATGACAGGTACTGAGGCGAGCAGATCTTGGATCACCGACTACGGTACCACCCATCACATAACCTTTCTTTGCAGTGATTTTGCATTCCGATCCCGTTGAATCTGTTTGATCTGTTTGTACATGACCTGGTCAGTCCTTGCATGTCTAGAGTGTTGGAGTTATAGTTATGTGTCCCTTCTAGCCCATGGTACATTTTTTATGTGCTCTGAAGAACAGCCTGCTCTCTTTTCTTGCATATACCACAGTGGGTTTCTCTGCTAGGCACTGTGCTGACTCTTCCACAATGACTGCTCATGACACTCATGCCAATGTACTTCGTGCATCAGTTGTGGATTATTTGTATCATTCATCTTGTAGTGCTCCCTCTGTCTCTTCTCCTTTCTCTCCAATTGTGCATGTGTTTATCTCTTGTGTTCTCTCACCTCATCACCTATAATTGCTGCATCACCGCCTCTTCCATGTGAGCTTGGAAACTTTGTCCAAGCCATTCAGACACAGTTAGTCCTTAGCCTTGACACGACTTCCTTTGAGGTTTTGTCCTTTTCAGAAACCAGGGTGCAGTTCCAACGTGGCCCGAAGGGTCTGCTTGGCTCACGGCTATGTTTTGTGCGGGTACTTCTGAGTCTAAGTGTGAGCTTTCTGGTCGCCTCACGCTATGTTTCTGGGAGTTGAAGGCATTTGTGAGACAGTCACGTTTGCGAAGGGAATAACATGATTTTGAATTAGTTTTTTAACATGGACATGATCTAAACATTTGTAGGGCTAGTCATGAGCTCTCCAACGTACCAAACCGTGTGCGATTCGGATAGCCTTATCTCCCGCTACGGCAGTCGAAGCGCAGCACCCCAAACCAGCCGCTCACTCGGTGGCGCGCACCACGTCCCCCGCCGAGGCGCCTTCACACATCAAGGACCCATCAAAACGCGATTCCGGAGGCGCAGATGTCCCTACGTGTAGTGGCGGCGCCCCTTGCGCCTTTGGGGTCTGTTTTGATGAGTTAATCATTGAGTTTGGTGATGGGGATGGATGTGGGTCGAAACCTGTTCGCGGACCTGCAGTCGGAATTTCAACTGTCCCCGAGTAAAAGAATGTACTACTGAGTTCCGGACGCCGAGCCAGAAATGTGGCCACGTCCCTCAGTAACAAACTGCACTACTGGCATCCGGTGGATCATTCGCCGGACGCCTCGGCAGCCCTTCTGGAGTAGAACATCCAGATGGACTTTTGTTACTCGGTCAGGTGGATTATCCACCTCCGGTCGAACCGCAGCCGACTCCCAGAGCCGCCGCGCACACCCCAGCTTTGGAAGCCCATATCTCCCTCGTTACTTGTCCGGTAACGGTGAAACAACTTCCACCAGATTCAGAGACTTTTCAACTTTCAGGGGCAGTCCTCCATTTTAGGATCCAAGCAATCCTCGAGTAGCCAGATCCATCGACGATGATTTTCCTCTCTGGCGGCTCGTCCACACGTCCCGGCACCGCACTTGGGCATGCTGAGGGGCAAATCTTCAACATTCTCCCCCTTGCACCTGCCATGCCCGCTGCTCCTGCTTACTCTCACTCATCGTTCGCTGCGTCCTCCAGCCCATCATAGCTGGTCATCCCAAGCCCGGCCACGCTCAATACGTGTCAGTCGACGGGCTGCGCTTTGGTCAAGAAATCCGCAAGCATGTTGTGTGTGCTGCAATGCTGCAGCACCACCTGCCCCTTTTCAACCATGTCCCATGCGTAGTGGTAAGGCACTTCAATGTGCTTCGTCCTCCTCTGCTGCGTCGGGTTGTTGGTCAGCGAGATTGAGCCGGTGTTGTCCTCTTGCACCACCGTGGGCTCCTGCTGCGGCACGCCTAGCTCCCCCAGTAACCTGCGGAGCCACACTGCTTCCTTGACCACCTCGGCCTGCGCGATGTACTCTGCTTCCACTGTGGAGGTGGCGACGCAGTCTTGCTTTCTGCTGCACCACAAAATCGCTGCACCAGCAAGGAAGAACACGTAGCCGGATATGGACTTCCTCTTGTCCACATCTCCAGCGTAGTCTGCGTCCGTGTAGCAGACCAGACGCAAAGGGTCCGTCCGCCCCTTGTCGTCGAACCTCAAGCGCGCATGCCGCGTCGCCTATAGGTAGCGGAGGATGCGCTTGACCGCCTGCCAGTGTAGTGGCCCTGGATCGACCACGCACCTGCTCACTTGGCCCACCGCATAGGCCAGGTCCGGTCGAGTCGCCACCATGGCGTACATGAGGCTGCCCACCGCCGATTAGTAGGGCATCCCTGCCATATCCTCCGGCTCTTCTTTTGTTTGTGGCGCCATTGCCGCACTAAGTTCACAGGTCGTGGAGACCAGACTGCCAACTGGTTTGCAGTCCTCCATGCCATACCGCTTTAGCACCTCGGCCACGTATTTGGCCTGCCCCAGCTCAAGCATGCGTGTCCTCTGGTTCCGCGTGATGCTCACCCCGAGGTAGTACTCCAACTCCCCCATGTCCGACATCGGGAATCTGCTACTCAGCTGCTCTTTCAGCCGTTGTAGGCTCGGCAGATCCGTCGAGCACAAAATCAGGTCGTCCACATAGAGTGCGACGATCTGATGGAGCTGTTTGTCGCACCGCAAGTGCACGTTGTGATCCGCCTCACAGCACTTGAAGCCGAGTTGTGCCATGAAGCTGTCCATCTGTTGGTACCAGCATCTGGGCGATTGTTTTAGTCCATACAAGGACTTCCGTAGCTTACACATCTTGCCCTCCGGCGCCTCCACCCCTCTGGCACCTCCATGTAGATCTCTTTGTCTATGATGCGGTTGAGGAAGGCCGTCTTTACGTCCATTTGGTGGAGCGACATGTCCTTCGCGGCCGCCACCGCAAGGATCGCCCGAATGCTTGTGAACTTGGCAACGGGAGCAAACATCTCATCGTAGTGCTCCCCCTTACACTGTGTGTAACCCTTTGCCACCAGTCGCGCATTGTATTTGTCAACCATACCTTCCTTTGTGAACTTGGTCTTAAAGACCCACTTTGAGCCGATGACCTTGGCATCTTTTGGCCTGTCAACCACTTTCCACGTATAATTTTCCGTGATGGACGCCAGCTCTGATTTCAAGGCTGCGTCCCATTGATCCCCTTCGGGCCGTGCAAGCGCCTCTTGCGCGGTAGTCTGCTCCGTTGATGCAGCCAGCATGCACCGCGTCATGCCAATCCATCGACCGGTGCTTGCGTCGAAGCGCGTCCCCACTTTTCGCTGCCTCCCGTTGCGGCGCGGTAGTTTTGGTGGCGCATCGTCGCTCTGTTACAATCCCTCCGACTCAGCACACTCCGGTGAATCATCGACCGGATGGCTCCCCAAGGATCTCTCTCGCTCTGGCGAAGCATCGCCCGAACGACCGGCCCGTCCGGTGGAATTTCCACCGACACCCGATGCACACTCTGCCGGGAGTGCGCGCCTTGGCACCCTAGGTGCCTCATCCGCCGGATCCTTCCGGTGGATCTCCTCATCAGCTTGATCGTCATCAGAGTCCTCCGCGTCGGCTGCCACTGCTGGTGCACCTTCGCACTCTAATGTCGCATCCTCAACTTTGGCGTTCGCCGGCTCCTTCTCGTAATCAAGGAGCTGGAACCATTCCCTTGTCTTTGGGGAGTCCACCACGCCCATGTTGTTGCTGCTGATGTAGCTCTGCTACTCGTCGAACTCGACGTCTCAGCTGCGGATTAACTCCTCCTTGCGCATGTCGTAGAGCATGTACGCCTTATGCGCACTCTCATAGCCAAGGAAGAGATACGAATTTGCCCGCAGCTCCAGCTTGCTGTCGTGCCTCTACGCAGCCTGCACCATCGCATGTGCCTTGCACCCGAACACTTTCAGGTGTGCCACACTTGGCTTGCGCCCACTCCAAACCTCCTGTGGTGTCTTCCAGCCGCTCCTCCCCTTCAGCACCGCTGTACGAGTGAGGTTCATGGTGTAGCTCGCCGTACGCACAGCCTCCACCCACAAGCTTCACGGCAATTCCGCATCCACCAACATGGTCCGCACCATGTTCAACAGCGTCTGGTTTGCCTGCTCCGCCACGCCATTTGACTGAGGCAAACACGACATAGTTTGTTGCCATTTTATGCCCTGTTACTTCATCCACCCGCTACAGCCCACGTATTCTCCGCCGTTGTCACTGCGTAGCGCTATGACCTTCCGGTCAGTCTGCCTCTCCACCGCGACGACATACTCCTTCAGCCGGTCTAGGACCTTGCCTTTCCACTTCATGAAGTACACGAAGAGTTTTCTGCTGTAGTCATCAATGAAGGTGACGAAGTAACACGCGCCGCTCTTTGACGCCGTCTTGAATGGTCCGCACACGTCACTGTGCACGACCTCCAGCAGGTCCGAGGCGTGATTCACGTTCTCGTTGAACGGTTTGCGCCACGCCTTACCCAAAATGCAAGGCTCACACTTTTTGTGCTTTGCTTCATCTGTCGCCTCTTCCGCACCATTGATGACGAGGCCGCGTACCAGCTCGCGCTTTGCCATCTCCTTCACAAGTGCGAGTGAGGAATGCTCCAGTCATCAGTGCCAGAGCTCCAGATCAGCTCCCCCTCCTTTGGCCAGGTTCACGGTGCGTTCCTCCAAGTCTGCTGAATCTGTCGCCGCGGGGATCACCTTGGTCTCCACGATGTAAAGGCCTCCCTTGCACTTAGCTTCCAGCACGGGCTCGCCGCCACCGTCCTTCCGCATGACTGCCCCTCTTCTCTTGAAGAGCACCTCGTACCCCTTGTCAGTCAGGCGGCTGACACTTGGAATGTCAGCCAAGCCGGGTACGTGCTGCACGTCCTTGATGACGTGCTGCAACCGCTTCCCACCAACCACCACCTCCACGTCCACGTCTCCTTGGCCAGCCACCGGCTCGACCTTATCGTTCGCGACCACCATGGATTTGCTGGACTTGGTGTAGTTGATGAACCCGACCTTCTCGACCTGGGTATGCTCCTCCACTCCGGAGTCAAGGCATCGCCGGTTGGCCTTCTTGAGGTAGTGGTTTTGAGTGCCGTTGAGGAGCGCCTTCTTGCCTTTGGCGTCTTTGCCACCGGCCTTTGCCTCCTCGGTGCACTCACGGGCCCAGTGGCCCTCCTTGCCACAATTTCGGCACGCACCCTTCTTGGCGCCCTTCTTGCCTCTGCCATGTCCGCCACCTCCCTTGGCCCAGCTTCCGCCACCACGCATTTTGGTGACGAGGGCCGATGAGGACGACGAGGACTCCCCGCAGCTCCGTCGCTGTGCCTCGTTGCGCATGTACTCTGCGACCGTGCTACAGGTGAGCTTGTCCTCTGCCCATCCTCCCAAGGCTGTAATGAGAGGGCTCCAACTGTCAGGAAGGGCCATGAGGAGGGCCATCGCCTGCAGCTACGTGTCAATCTTCCATCCCACGTCGTTGCATTGTGAGGCAAGCGACTCGATCTGCTGCATAGCGGTGATGACATCATCTCCCTCCTCGATTCTCATTGTCAGGAGTTACTTCATTGTGAATGTTTTGTTCGCCAGCGAATTGGATTGATGGATGGCACAGAGTTTTTGCCAAGCTTCGGCTGCCAGCTTGCAGCCCTGGAAGTAGCCCCACTGCGACTCGGCCGTTCCAAACACCAGCAGCATGAGCGCCTCCGTGTTCTTCTTTGCGAAGGCCTCCTTCTGCGCTTCCGTCGCCGTTGCTTCGTCGAGGACTTCCGTTCCCTTCATGACCTCCAGCAGCCCCTTATGCGCGAGGTGCAGCTCAAAGTGCCACCTCCATAGCCCGTAGCCAGGGCCACCTACATACTTCTGGTTGGGCTGCGTCTCCTTCTAAGCCATTTGCGCAGTCTTCAACTCCGGGACCTCAGAGCTTGACGGCGATGTCATCAACTTTCAGGGGCAGTCCTCCATTTTAGGATCCGAGCAATCATCGAGTCGCCAGATCCATCGACAAGGATTTTCCTCTCTCTCGCGGCTCGTCGGCGCCTTCCGGCGCCGCACTTGGGCATGCTGAGGGGCAAATCTTCAACAGTCCTGGACCAATTGCCTATTTTGCACTCAGGATGAGATGCATTTCTTCACTTACCATGAATTTACTTTCCATGTACTTCGTTTGCTGGAGTTGGTCCAGTCAGACCTTCTCAGTTCCCTCCTGGTTGAGTCACTCTCATAATATGGTTGTTGAATTTTCACCCGGAAAACTGAATTCAAGTGGATGCGGTAATTCTATAGCCTCCACCATGAGAGCGATACTGTTCTGGCGGTCTGTATGTGGCTGGTGACCTATTCCTCTTTTGGACCATGTCATATCGTACAAGCTCTGGTTGTGCCATCGTGCCGACCTTTTTCTAGTACATTGAGGACCAATGGGGGTCCACGATCTCACCTTAAGGTTGCATGTACGCCGTCCTTAGCATTTCCACGCGGTAGCAGACCCAGCACTTTTGGTTCCCTACTTTCCACAGTATTGTCAAGTCTCAAGACCCCCTCTTCCCCAAGGCTCTCACCTTCTGTGACCTGTCTAGAATTCTGTCATTTTTTGCCAACCACATTCCCACACGTGTGGCTTTGTGACAGATAGGGGAGCCTAGACATGCAAATGGGTCCATTCTGGCCTCCTTACCTTTGGTCTGGTCTCCTACTGATGGTAATCCTGATGTCTTGGATGTGAGTCTACTTCCCTCGTTGGTCCGTAATGGTCCACATGATCCTGATCCCGTGCCAGTTTCAGTCTCTTCATGTACGCCTTGTTGCATCACTGTGGCATTCTCCTTGAACACACTGGATCCCGTGTCTGTATCAGTCTCCTCTTGTACACCTGCTCCTGTGCTGACGGCAGTCCCCCCAGATACAACCAGGTCCTGTTCTTGTACATGTTCCTCGTCCGTGCAAGCTGGCTACCTTTTGCGAGCCAGCTGCCTCATGCAAGCTGGTCTCTGTCTATCTGTCTCTTACCGTTGCATCCTCTCCCCTTCCTTGTGAGCCCACAATTTCCTCCATTTATGGTTGGGCCACCTGTTCCACAACCCAGAGTGAGCTCCTCAACATCGTGCTATGCATGTGAGCTCAGTGGTCGTCTTCAACCACTAGCCTCTAGGGCTCAAGGAGCGGCTGACTCAGCGACTAGACACCTTACCCTGTTGATCCTCGATTTTGATAATAATTTTTCTCTGGCCTACCTAATTTTATTGATCTTTTTTGCTGCGTCAAAATCAAGGATTCACCAGAACAATTGTCAAATTTAAAATACCATGGGTATGTTTTTGGACCCCGGGATCTTATGCCTTGGTGCTTTGTGAAAACATGTTGACATTACATTAAAGTCAAGTAAATCAAGAAAAGGACTTCAACACCGAAAGAATCCGATGAGTCAACACATTTGCTCAAGTATTTGAATATTCAAACAGCCTGTTGCTCCATTGCGCTTGCCAGTGCCCGCTGCCCCACTGGCCTGGTATCCCACTACCCAGAGTCACATTGACCCACTTGTCCACAGCCTCGCTACCACATATACGTGCCGGCCCGCGTCCCTGCTGCCGCAAATACCTGCTGGCCCGCTTCCCTGCTGCCATACTGACACGCTGGCAGGTTCCTCCACATCCTGACTACACACGCTGAGCACCAACAGTACCCGCCCATTGGGCTTTGGCCGTGCAAAAAGCATGCACGCTCATCACTTAACAGAAAGGCGTTGTCAAAGTTAAGAATCACTAGGGAATTGCTCGGGACACATCACTGCCACTAAGGTTCCACCCCCTGCCTTACCAACAAAGTTAAGGAGCTACCAATACAATTTGAACCCAAAAAGCATTCAACGAAGTTAAGGATCACTAAATTCACAAAATTCTAGTCGTAGAAACTAAGGAACAGTAGGGTACTCATATTGTTGAGAATGGGGAGCCTAGAATAATGGCCCCTGGCCTGAGCGTCCAGACTCACTACACTGAGGTACACCCAGCATGCACTATTGGCCACAAGTTGATCTCCTATGAGTTCTCGGTCGCTTGTGATGTCTCGGCTGATTTTGTCAAACCAATTCTAGAAGCATGTGTATTGGCCACTTGGAGCTCTCTCTTGGCAACGCCTGATCCAGGCACGTTGAAGGAAGCACTCTCCCCTGAGCATGTAGAGTTGTGGCATGCTGCTTGTGAGGATGATCTAATAGCCATCTGTTAGCACAGTTTCAATGAGCTTGTTGACTTCTCGCTTGGGCAGAAGGCTATACAGGCCATTTGGGTCTTTCACACGAAGGAGAAGTTTAATGGTGCACAGAATTGGTGCAAGGCCTGCTTGACGGCCAAGCAAATCTTACAGGACAAGGGTGTGGATTTCATAGGCAACTTCACACTCGTTGACCATATGACCATAGCTTGCACTTGTTGAATGACATCGCTCGCACGACTGGGTGCTGTATCAAATGGATGTAAAAAACATAATCCTCTATGAATTTCTAGAGGAGGATATCTACATGGTCCAACTACCTAGCTTTGGGGTCACTGACAAGGTCTAACGCTTGTCCAAGGCCTTATACGACCTGAAGCAATCTTCCTGGTGCTCAAACCAGGCGATCACTGGAACAGTGACACATGCAGGCTACGTACAGGTTTATTGCAATCTGTCCTTTGTTCTCCAACAGACATCCTTTTCTACGTGGATGACCTCTTCATGTTGCCTTGAAGATGAAGGACCTTGATCTCGTACCTGATTTCCTAGGAATAGATATTGTTCGTGATTGTTGGGGACGGACACTCTTTCTACATCAGGAAGTTTACACACGTACTGTGGAGGAGTCCTTTGCTTACCTCCTTGCTGCAATTCCAATTGCCTCCATCCCCATCACACATCATGGACGGGATACACTCAAGGTGGATGATCCAACACTTTTCGGGGAGACGATGGACGTGACCCTATAGTTGCACCTCATTGGATCTCTTATGTATTTTTCCACGTCCACACAATCCAACATCGCCTTCATCATCAACCTCATTGCACATTTCTAGTAACTTCCTTAACCTAGAGCACTTTATATAGGTGTACACGTGGTACGATATGTGGCTTCAATGTTCTGTATTGGACTCAAATTTCACCAATTGTTCTGTGGTAGTCAACGACGACACAGACACTGAATAGGCCTGTAGTCCTGATGGATGTAGTTGTACAGAATATGTGTTCTTAATGGGTGGTACTGATGTGTCATTGTGCAACAACAAGTAGGGATCTATTACAAAAAGTTTATCATATGTTGAATATGTTGCATTTGGGGATGGGGCTACTGAGGCGATATGGCTATAGAATTTGTTTTGTGAGCTATGTCATTCTGTGTCTTACATCTTCCTGTCTTGTAACAACCAGAGTGTTCTTTCCATTACATATAACTCTGGTGTGTTTTATGCACGCATGAAGCACATTACTCTTGAGCATCACTTTTTGTATGATTTGGTTAAGTGATAAACTATCTCCGTCATCTCAGTCGGCAGAAACATGCAGTGAGATGAATTCCAAACAACGGCACTTGCATGCTTGAAGTTTATTCTGGTCATTCACTATGTCGGGCTTGGCTCCCTACTTGAGGGTGGATGGGAGTGGGTGTGCGTGTAAAGGGATTGTTGAGGACCTTGTTACGTACTTCTCTCAGTTTATAATGCGTGTGGACATGCGTACCATTGGTTTATGGGAAATCATTGTGATTTCATTCATCCCTATTTGTTTGTATAGCTTACTATGACCACTTGGCTGTCATTATGGTCGTGCAGATCCCTGATGCGGACCAAGCTAGTACCAGAGCACCATTGGGTGGTCGCCCACCAACCATCAGCTGCCAAAACGATGCCATGGCGTCTTGGGTGCATGTTGGAGCCTTTTGCAGATTTTCTAGCCTCTAGGATCTTCTCAATGTTACCCTTGGATGGTGATCCACCCATTTCCAGTTGCAAACCAGCTACCACGGTGTCTTGGACACTTGCTAGGGCACTCAAACCACTTTTTCTAGCCTCTATAGTTTCTCTCAAGGGAGTTTTCTTGGTCCAATTTGGCATTTTCTGTCCATCCATTGATGCCATACCGATGCATCTGTGAAATTGTTTTTTCTAGATCAAGGCATACTGTCTGTAAGTTGAGACGGTTCTGCATTTGGAAGCCTACGTATTGAGCTACGACCAAAACAGTGGTTCTTGACCGGGTTTTGGGCAAAGTTCCACGTGCGTCAACTGCCATGCGCCATGCAAACTACTTATACTTTATTCTTGTTTGTTGTTATTCCTCTCTGAAAAAATAATCTTTTGAAGCTTCGATGGACAAGCCCTTGCTGTTCTTGTACCTATCTTGTGTCCCAATCCGTAACTAGTGTTGTCACGTCAGCGCCAGGTGAGCTAGGAAGTTTCCATGTTTCTTCTCATGGTACCACAGCACTAAGAAATTCCTTATGGAGCTCCACAGAAAAGACACAATAATGGTAGAAAAAATATGTTTCAATACTGTAGCCGCGGTCTTGAGAGGCCCCTCCACGACATGTGAACCACCGCAACAGACAACAGCAGCATAGACGACATCGCAAAAAAAAGAACAACGGTATCACCACACCATTGTCACGAGTCAACGGTGTTAATAGAAACAGCACCAGCTCGAGAGCAAGGCTACAACAACAAGAGCAGCATTGATGCAACGGCAATAGCAGAAACATAGTAGTAAAACAGCCACGGCAGTGTGGTGGTGGCCATGTGGCAAGAGCAGCACGGTAATGCAATAACAATAGCACGGAAGTGCAGCATGGTAGTAACCGCATGAAAGAAGATACTAGTAGCAGTGGCAGCTGTGGAGCAACAATAGCGCGATAACACAAGCTACATATCAGCAAAGTGACAGAACAGCGGGCAATGATGGCAGATTAACAGCAAAGATAACAGCCATAGGAGTAGGTGCAAAGGAGTTGTGGAGCTACATTGCAACGCAACTATATTTCACCGATACGCATAGCAGCCATGTGATTTGCGGCTACCACGACAGCTGCGTAGTTGCAATAGCCAGGAATTACATTCGCCATGATTGTTGTGAGGGGGGTTGATGATTCCACCCTCTCATCTACATGTATTAAAAGTGTGGAATGTGAGACCAAAGACAAAATGAGAAAAAGGGATAACAGGTGGAATCTTGAGGAGGTATCACAAGGTTTCTGTTGACATGGTGTCTCCCTTGCCATGAGTGTTGTTGATCGTACTCCCTGGTTTGAACACTCAAGAGTGCTTGAACATCTGATCTGATTGCATATTTGGATTGCTTGGAATTTTCCATGCAAGATCGAGCTTTAAACTGCTCAATTTGAGCGAGTATTCAGAAAAATAGCCCCGTCCAAAGGTCGGGTGATCTGCGGGTGGAATCTGGGTCTCCGTCGTGGGTGACGGGATAACTCCACCGCGGTGGTCCGAGTTCGTCTCCAACGAGCTCCAAATGCACCAAGGACATGAATGAAGTTACTGTAAGGACCTCTTTGACCAGGATGAAATTCTCCTTGAATTATGGACGAGGAAAGGCGCTTCGACAAGTCATCGTCGAAGCACCTCCCATTGTCTAGCGAGCAAGGCAAGGTGGACGGCTCCACCAAGGGTTACTTCGACGGCCGTAGCAGGGGCTCTACTGCTCCGATTTGGACGTGCTTGGATGTTTTGGAAATCTTAGATCACAGGATATAAGAATCTGATGTAATCTCACTGTGCTAAGTACCAAAAACATGTTTCAATTCAGTTCTACTGAATGCGACGTGTTCTGCCCACTCACATCCGTGATCCTTGTGCTCAAGACTCTTCACCAAAGGTGTCCATTGGCTGCCCAAAACATTGGTAGCGTGCAACAGTGAGATCTAGGCATCCTTGAGGGTGCTTCCACACCCACTAGTGCCAACAGTTTCAATCCTATCTTTATCATAATCATGCCTATTGAGTGTCAGCATACCCTTGCTAGCATCAGCAGAGTGGTTGTTGATGCTAGTAGTGAGCCAAAGTTTTAGTCGAGACATCACCTTTTGCCAGTGCATTAAATCTGCAAGATGAACTGACAGCTTTCTGTTACAAAAACTTGCACTTAGTATTCCATATAGAGTAGCGCTCATTGTCCCCGTGCTGAGAACACAGAGGGGTCAGCAGTCTTTGTACTACTCCACTATTAGCGCATTGAGTCCATGCTTATATGAGATCAATGACCTCCAACAGATGCAGTAAGAGATGTGGTGACAGTATCACTTTGAAATTGATGCACTTCAGGAGATTTAGGAGTTGTCTAGGGATGACTAGGGTTTTTCAGCGGTCAACACGTGCAGCCGCTTGAGACACATCATCAGGGTGGTATTCTACCTCTCTCATTTCAGCAAAATTGTAGCACTCCACTGAGCAGGAGGATTTCAAGGGTGAGGAGGAGATGGCTATAGACCCACATACACATGAGATCCATGTTTTTGCAAAGTAGCTTTGTCGGTTGAGTGTGGGATTGCACGCTGGCCCACAAGGGTCAGTTGCAACTTGTATACTAGTGTCCAATATTC
>SZWC01006006.1:60418-86423 GCA_023375785.1 Penium margaritaceum | reverse complement strand
ACTAGGGTTTTTCAGCGGTCAACACGTGCAGCCGCTTGAGACACATCATCAGGGTGGTATTCTACCTCTCTCATTTCAGCAAAATTGTAGCACTCCACTGAGCAGGAGGATTTCAAGGGTGAGGAGGAGATGGCTATAGACCCACATACACATGAGATCCATGTTTTTGCAAAGTAGCTTTGTCGGTTGAGTGTGGGATTGCACGCTGGCCCACAAGGGTCAGTTGCAACTTGTATACTAGTGTCCAATATTCCAAGAGTCAAACGGTAGACTTCTCCTTTGGATGTATCCTTCTTAACGGTAGTCTCCCCATATGGCGTCCACCTTTCCAAAGGGTCGAGTTTACTCTCCCCACAAAGTGGTGGCCTTTGAGACCCCCCCAACCTGCTTTCAGAGTGAGACAAGCTCCATTTCTTATGAAGTGTCTTTCTAGGTGTGAACTGATGCTGAGGATGTTTGACCTTACTTCCATAGCCATCACTAGATTGCCAATGCTCACCAGTTCCAGACAGTAGCAAGTGTGGTACAATGCCTACTCTACATTGTGCCGCAGGAGATAGATGAAAATTTCTGCACCTTGTTGGACGCAGCAGAGATTGGGGCCTGGGCAGATCCTCAAAGAGGCTAGGAGCTTGCATTGACAATGTTCACTACGGAAATGCGTGGGAGGAGAGGGGCCAGTCTTAACGAGTTTCACTCACTTTGTTAGTGAGCATCGGAGCTTGTAACTGACTGTTAGCGGTGTGCCATGCTTATTTTGGTGCACCCTTGACAGTCATACTAAGAGCACATTTGGAGAACATTAGCCTCTTCTTCGGCCTTCATCGTGCCACTCTTTTGGAGTTTTCAGAGTCTCATCAGCTCTTCCTTGGGTCCACAGCAACTACCTTCAGGAAACAATGGCCAGGATGGCAGCCAAATGGTTCCCGCTTGTTGTGTCAATGATTGTGATACCTCTAACACCTCCAAACCCTCTAATCTAGAGCTTTGTCTCCACCACTTCATCTTCCTCTCCATCTCCTACAATTGGTGAGGCTGAGGGTATTGTGGTGGACACCTAGGAGAACGAGGAAAAGGGAGTACGAAGGGATACAAGTAGACAGTGTTAGTGAGCAGTGATATTCTATGTTCTACAGTTAAAACTTTGGATGTGCTAACCACTATGAAGAACAGCAGTAGCTCCTTGACTGGAGCAAGATCACGTGCAGATTCTTGGTCATGCACATGCAGCGGAAATCTTCCAACTCCATTTAAGAGAGCCCAACTATGACCACAACAACAGCAGAGGTACCAGCTCCTCCAAGTAGCAGAGGAGATCATGATCCTTGGGACCTCAGCATCGTGGAGGTTTATCAGTTGTTGGGGCTTTATTCTCAAGGAGATCCATTTGTGTTGTCAAAGCCAAGTGATCCACAATCCTGGTTTCATGTCGTGTTTGTTGCCTGTGATGATGCTTATTAGGAAGCTTCATCAAAGGGAAATGAGGATGGACCTAACAGCAACGCTTGGATTGATGGGTCACCAAGTTGTATTATGTGTTATTGATCTGAGTTCTCTGCTGAGCATCCAAGAGAGGTCAAGTAATTTGTAGCATGTTGTTCAGTGTCAATAACTGGCCGTGAGGTGAGAGGCACTGGGATCATCAACTTTGGTGCCACCGATCACACAACCTGTCATTGCGGTGACTTTGTTGTCCTTGGTCATGTCTGGTCAGTCCTTGCATCTCCGGCATGTCAAGGTTTTATGATTAAATGGTCCTTTTACATTTCCAATGTGCTCTTTCTCCCTGCTCTTTTCCTCAGCCTATTCTCAGTTAGTGCATGCACCAAGATGGTTCGTTCTATTGAGTAATCTACTGACTCTGCAAAATTAACTATTTGAGACACTCATGCCATCAAGCTCTGTGCCTCAGTTATGGAAGATCTACAATATGATGCTCACTATGCCCTCTCTGCCTCCTCTCCTTCTTCCTCAGCCACACGCCTGGTTTTTTATGGTGTTCTCCCCCTTGAGTACCAGCATTTGCTGTATCAAAAACTTTTTCTTATGAGCTCGGACATTGTGTCCAAGCTCATTTGGCCACAGCAGGTCCGTTGGTCTTGATGTAGATTCTTTAAAGAAGATTCCCAAGATTGACTGTCTTTTTTGTGGCTAGAGTGAGATGCACTTCTGCACTTACCTAGACTCCACCTCCTAGGCACAGCGCCCATTGGATTTGGTCCATTAGGACCTTCTTGGCCCTCTCCCAACCGAGTCACTCTTAGCACAGAATCGATACGTCCTTATCCTAGCTGAAGACTTCAACCAAAGGTTGATTTGTCTATAGCCTCCGCCACAAGGGTGATGTTTCTCTAGCGGTAGCTCTGTTTGCTTGCGATAGCTGATTATCAGTTCCCATAAACAATGGACACGTTCCAATCAGATCATGGTGGTGACTCCCTACACAATATGAACATGTTCTTTGCTGAACATTGTGTCTTTCACTAGCTCTTCGTCCCTGCTACACTCAAGAAAAATGATGTTTCTTTGTGCTAGAACCACACCATAGGAGATGCGGTTCATGTTATGTTACTTGAGTGCGGTCCCTCTGAGTCTTTTGCCTTTTAGAGCTTCTCTCACATGACATGGGTTTGTAACCGCCTTCCGCATAGTGTGCTGCCGGATGATGCCACATCGTACAAGCTGTGGTTTGGCTATCATGATGACCTCCCCCTAACTAATGGTTGGGACTCCCTGGGTTGTATGTAGTACACTAAGGACCAGCAGGAGTCTAAGGCTAGGACTCACTGGCTTGTATGTCGTACCTCACCTCAGAGTCACATGTGTGCCTTTCTTGAAATCTACCCATGGTCAAAGGCCTGTCGATTTTGGGACCTTGCTCGCCACCACATTGTCCAGTGTCAATACACCCTCTTCTTTGAGACTCTCATATATTGAGACCTTTCTAGCATTTTTTTGCTCGCCATCCACCACATTTCCACTTTTTTCTTCTTGCCAGCGCATGGGACAGTCTATGCCTTTGGATGAGTCTGTTTTGGCCTCCTCACTTGTGGTCCGTTCCCGATCTATGACAACCCGGTGATCATGGGTTCCGTTGCCTTGTCAGTCCCCAATTGTGCACCACATCATGCACCTTTGTGAGTCCCCATTGGTAGACCTGGTCTTGTGCTTGTGTCAATCCCCACTAGCACACCTGGTTCTGTGCCTATAGAAATCACTTGGCATGTTTTACAGCCATGGTTTGCCTCTATCCTACAGAAGTGAATGTGTGTGGAACCTAGTGGATGGTGGTCATTGTATGAGAGAGTCAATACTTTGATACCACCTCCACATACATGGCAGAGCTACAAGGGGATGACAAGTGGCAAGACTAGTCAGGTGCTGAGGGTGAGCGAGTAAGACCAGCAGTGTGAACCGTAAGCTTGAACGTGCCAGATTTAAAAGCCTTGGTTAAGATATCATCATACTGAGACTGTGTATCCACCCAAGCAATTTTAAGGACAAAGTAGCAACATACTCACAGACAAAGTGGTGCTCAGTATTGACATGTTTGGTGTGAGAATAATGCATATCGTGGTTTTTAGCAATGGCATTCGTGCTTTGGTTGTTAAAGCATGAAATGATATGTGATTGGAAATGACGTTGGACATGTTTGGGGAAGACTACTTTGTGCCACCTTTCGTACTTGGACTTACCTTTGTGGCCTACTCTACCCAAACTTAGTACCTGAGCAGCACTACCTGCAAATAACTAATGACTGAGCTAACATTGAGAACAAGGTATGGTCAGAGACCATCCCATGCTAACATAGTTTGTCATCTCTGTGATACTTGTTACTTAGTCTAGCAGCCAATACAAAAATTCTGCTATTTTGTGGCATGTGGAGTTTTCTTGGTGATCCCTGCAAAACAACCAAAAACCATAAAACTGGACGTCATCTTCTTTTTGTGAAACCTAGACCACACCAAATTGTGCATGTTGTAAATGCAGTCGTGCAGTCAAAATGAGCTAGAAATTTGAAGCACAAAGGTGTGCCTACATGAGCCTAGGAAGACTCCGTACTCCTCATAATACCTGCTTAGGACTACCAGCAACATGAGTGATGGTGGCTGCTGCATATGGAGCTGGTCGTACATTGCTACCAAGTGAGAGACTCCACGAAAAGAGACGAGGGCCATGCGTCTCACCACGGTGTAACGTCACCTCCATCCCTCAGCGTCCACTGTCATCAACACCCATTGAGTAAGTCGTATGCATGAGCATGTACACAAATCAAAAGGTCATGGTAAACATCTGTGAGACACTGCATGTGCAAAACAAAACAATCCCCCGCCGAATTTTGGGCACCAGTGTACAAACACATGCACAGGTTACGCATCCACAATACACATCATAATCCTCTATGAACTTTTGCTCCCATTTTCAGAGAAATTCACACAAGTGTGAAAATGAGCATAAGAAGGTAGTTCAACACAAGTAAGACGCATGGGTGCACAACAATGCACTCAAAACCACAAATACACTGGATCAACAGCTTTCTTGGTTGATGCTCGCTTGACAGCTATGGCCTTGAAATCAGCAAATTATTGCACATTCTCTACCCACAAAATCTGGATATTGTCATCATGTAACAAGGTGTGCTCATAGAGGTACTGCACGTTGATGTACTTTGTGTGCATGTGATGAGTTTCATTGTTGTCTATTACGAATATGTCACTCTCATTGTCACACTGAAGTGTGATAGGCAATACAGGCCAATGAACCTCACATAGCATGCAACAATGGTACACATTATCACATGTACCAAAGCCCAATGCCTTGTAATCTCCTGTAGTACTACATGTAATGCATCCATGATTGCCGCTACATTGTGGGATGGTTGTGACACTGATGAGGAATATCCACCATGTGCGGCTTTTGCCATCAGCACTCCCAGCCTAGACACTATTGGTGTCACCTTCAGCCACCAACAGACAGCTGATGACATAATCTCAAAACACGGCGTCGGATGGAGAAAATACATTACACTGCATGAGAACTGAGTGAATGGGGTCACTAGGTTCAATTCAAAGGCGAATTTTGGTTGTGTGGTGGTAACAAGGGACATGAGTAACTCAAGGAACAAAAAATGAGGTGGCGACATCCACTTGCATATCAAGCATGTAAGCATAAAGACATTTCATCCAATGTCTGCACGGTGGTTGCTTGATGCACACGTACAACGCCGTGAGCCTGATTGCGCTCGATCTCCATGCCTAGGAACATGAAGAAATGAAACACGTAGCCTCCATCCCTCCAGTGATAGGAGTGCAGAACCATGTCCATGTGATACCATTATCAAGAATCTAGACGCATAATGAGAGCGTATTTCGTAAGAAAAATATGCTGATTTCAAACAGCAAACTTGTACACCAGTTTCCTACTCTAACGTACATCCAGGCCGCACATTCTTCTACCTACTTGTCATATGTTACATCCTTCCATACAATGAGTATTAAACTGGATGTATTCTTATTTTCAACTACAATATCCGACAACTCCACCAGAAACTGGTCAACTATGGCTCCACCTTGAAAGAGACAATGCAACGGATGTAGTAATATGTATTGTAAACCTCACGATCTGTCACTGTAGACATCTTGTTTTATGGTCAAGGTTTTAACAAGACAATTAAGTCATGTTGACATCACACACGTGTAACTTGTTACTGGGATGAACATTAGAGCAGGAGTATAGTAGTAAATCAAAGTCAATGATAGTTCAATACGTGTAGGAAAAGCTTTAGACAAACATTGCATGTACTCTTACAAAAACCAAAATCGACCAGTTAAAAGTCCTAATACAGGTACATTTTTATGGATTAGTACGAAGCATTCATTTGGCATTGAATTTTATCAGAAAATGATTGCATTTTGCTATTTCTCTTTATAAATTCAGGATGCTATAGAGATGATAACTTTTTTTTCATTCAGGACACTTGTATAGTGCATAAACATGTGTGTTGTTTCCCATGGTGTGTTAATGTATGCCTTGTGAAACTGTGAAGGCAAACAAAATGGATACCAATGAATTCTTATCAAGTTCAATCTACTCAAGTAACCTCTGCATTTCAATAAAATTTCTCCATAAACCTTCTGACCAAGAACAACTAAGACTTCCGTCCGCTTATCCCTCCATGTCACTTTTCTCCACATATGTCATTTTCTGACATACAAGGGTCGTTGGACTCCAAGGGTGGCTAGTTGTTTCCAAACATTCATGTTCAACTACACAATGGCATCTGAATTTGTATCTCAACATTCCAAAGGCACTTTTCCCAACTTCCTAGACCACCACTGTTTCATTCAAAAAAAAATCAACAGCTTCAAACACCTCAAATGGTCAACAGAGGCATCATGAACCACAAACATTTTGATACCTTTGTTCAAATTCTTCCTGGTGCCAAAATCTAAAATCTATGTATAAACAACTTAAGATTCCTCTTAGTCAACTTCTTAGCGTGGTTTCTCCATTTCAACAATGGTATGGCACTTCACATACGACGCACTTGTGAAGCGTCATGTACCTTGACATGCCTCACTTTTGTCCTAAGATTTGTATACACCTGTGATTTGGAATCAATAGAAAGTGCAAGTCATTGACAAAAGTGTAAATAGTGAAAGTCACAAGTTTAACTTGCTCTACATCCTCAATTTCTATAGAATCTTTGACCAATGCACCACTTACAATTCTACCTGCATGTTACTTGGCATTTGAGTGCAGTGATACTAGAGGGACGATTTCTCTCATACAAAGTAACCCTGCAGAATCCCTTAATGTAGCTTGTTGGCCAACATTTCACAGTCTTTTGACAAAGTGAACGAAACGAGCAATATTGGCAGTGAGCATAACAAGGAATTTGGAAATTGAGGGACAACAGTATGCATTTGATGCGAATCCTCAGGTCATGTTAGCAGCAGGATATGTGATGGTGCTAGCTTGAAAACTCTCATGGCCATCAAGGTATTAGAACCTTCCAACTTGGCAATCTCCTCCCTGCTACCACTTCTTCTTGGAACCACAGCCGTAGCGATGACAAGAGGCATGAGACAAAAAATTGCACCAAACACTTTCAAAACTCGCGACCCTTAGTGATCAACATGTTCTACGACTTAACATGACATTAGAGGATCGCCATACCTCAAAGGCTTGGAATTTGTAGTGAGAAAAAAGAAGAAAAAAGAAGAAGAAGAAGCAACCTTTCAGTGATTTTTCAGGTTTCACTAGTGTCTCTCAAGCTGCTCGTTTGTGTAAGTTCTAAGGGACTGGTAGATTAGACGTGGCTGGCAAACTGGAGTTGTACTCCAATATCATTGTTGGGTTACCTAGTAACCATTGCCATCAACACTCATACAAAAGTTGGAAAGGAATTTTTGGCACAGTTTTGCGTCTTCAAATATGCCATTGTGTGTGTGTGTGTGTGTGTGTGTGTGTGTGTGTGTGTGTGTGTGTGTGTGTGTGTGTGTGTGTGTGTGTGTGTGTGTGTGTGTGTGTGTGTGTGTGAGAGAGAGAGAGAGAGAGAGAGAGAGAGAGAGAGAGAGAGAGAGAGAGAGAGAGAGAGAGAGAGAGAGAGAGAGAGAGAGAGAGAGAGAGAGAGAGAGAGAGAGAGAGAGAGAGAGAGAGAGAGAGAGAGAGAGAGAGAGAGAGAGAGAGAGAGAGAGAGAGAGAGAGAGAGAGAGAGAGAGAGAGAGAGAGAGAGAGAGAGAGAGAGAGAGAGAGAGAGAGAGAGAGAGAGAGAGAGAGAGAGAGAGAGAGAGAGAGAGAGAGAGAGAGAGAGAGAGAGAGAGAGAGAGAGAGAGAGAGAGAGAGAGAGAGAGAGAGAGAGAGAGAGAGAGAGAGAGAGAGAGAGAGAGAGAGAGAGAGAGAGAGAGAGAGAGAGAGAGAGAGAGAGAGAGAGAGAGAGAGAGAGAGAGAGAGAGAGAGAGAGAGAGAGAGAGAGAGAGAGAGAGAGAGAGAGAGAGAGAGAGAGAGAGAGAGAGAGAGAGAGAGAGAGAGAGAGAGAGAGAGAGAGAGAGAGAGAGAGAGAGAGAGAGAGAGAGAGAGAGAGAGAGAGAGAGAGAGAGAGAGAGAGAGAGAGAGAGAGAGAGAGAGAGAGAGAGAGAGAGAGAGAGAGAGAGAGAGAGAGAGAGAGAGAGAGAGAGAGAGAGAGAGAGAGAGAGAGAGAGAGAGAGAGAGAGAGAGAGAGAGAGAGAGAGAGAGAGAGAGAGAGAGAGAGAGAGAGAGAGAGAGAGAGAGAGAGAGAGAGAGAGAGAGAGAGAGAGAGAGAGAGAGAGAGAGAGAGAGAGAGAGAGAGAGAGAGAGAGAGAGAGAGAGAGAGAGAGAGAGAGAGAGAGAGAGAGAGAGAGAGAGAGAGAGAGAGAGAGAGAGAGAGAGAGAGAGAGAGAGAGAGAGAGAGAGAGAGAGAGAGAGAGAGAGAGAGAGAGAGAGAGAGAGAGAGAGAGAGAGAGAGAGAGAGAGAGAGAGAGAGAGAGAGAGAGAGAGAGAGAGAGAGAGAGAGAGAGAGAGAGAGAGAGAGAGAGAGAGAGAGAGAGAGAGAGAGAGAGAGAGAGAGAGAGAGAGAGAGAGAGAGAGAGAGAGAGAGAGAGAGAGAGAGAGAGAGAGAGAGAGAGAGAGAGAGAGAGAGAGAGAGAGAGAGAGAGAGAGAGAGAGAGAGAGAGAGAGAGAGAGAGAGAGAGAGAGAGAGAGAGAGAGAGAGAGAGAGAGAGAGAGAGAGAGAGAGAGAGAGAGAGAGAGAGAGAGAGAGAGAGAGAGAGAGAGAGAGAGAGAGAGAGAGAGAGAGAGAGAGAGAGAGAGAGAGAGAGAGAGAGAGAGAGAGAGAGAGAGAGAGAGAGAGAGAGAGAGAGAGAGAGAGAGAGAGAGAGAGAGAGAGAGAGAGAGAGAGAGAGAGAGAGAGAGAGAGAGAGAGAGAGAGAGAGAGAGAGAGAGAGAGAGAGAGAGAGAGAGAGAGAGAGAGAGAGAGAGAGAGAGAGAGAGAGAGAGAGAGAGAGAGAGAGAGAGAGAGAGAGAGAGAGAGAGAGAGAGAGAGAGAGAGAGAGAGAGAGAGAGAGAGAGAGAGAGAGAGAGAGAGAGAGAGAGAGAGAGAGAGAGAGAGAGAGAGAGAGAGAGAGAGAGAGAGAGAGAGAGAGAGAGAGAGAGAGAGAGAGAGAGAGAGAGAGAGAGAGAGAGAGAGAGAGAGAGAGAGAGAGAGAGAGAGAGAGAGAGAGAGAGAGAGAGAGAGAGAGAGAGAGAGAGAGAGAGAGAGAGAGAGAGAGAGAGAGAGAGAGAGAGAGAGAGAGAGAGAGAGAGAGAGAGAGAGAGAGAGAGAGAGAGAGAGAGAGAGAGAGAGAGAGAGAGAGAGAGAGAGAGAGAGAGAGAGAGAGAGAGAGAGAGAGAGAGAGAGAGAGAGAGAGAGAGAGAGAGAGAGAGAGAGAGAGAGAGAGAGAGAGAGAGAGAGAGAGAGAGAGAGAGAGAGAGAGAGAGAGAGAGAGAGAGAGAGAGAGAGAGAGAGAGAGAGAGAGAGAGAGAGAGAGAGAGAGAGAGAGAGAGAGAGAGAGAGAGAGAGAGAGAGAGAGAGAGAGAGAGAGAGAGAGAGAGAGAGAGAGAGAGAGAGAGAGAGAGAGAGAGAGAGAGAGAGAGAGAGAGAGAGAGAGAGAGAGAGAGAGAGAGAGAGAGAGAGAGAGAGAGAGAGAGAGAGAGAGAGAGAGAGAGAGAGAGAGAGAGAGAGAGAGAGAGAGAGAGAGAGAGAGAGAGAGAGAGAGAGAGAGAGAGAGAGAGAGAGAGAGAGAGAGAGAGAGAGAGAGAGAGAGAGAGAGAGAGAGAGAGAGAGAGAGAGAGAGAGAGAGAGAGAGAGAGAGAGAGGAACAAATGCATAGACTGACCCACTGACTCACTCACAGATTGATAGACTCACAGATTGACAGAATGAAAGACTGACAGACTGACGGACTGATGGACTGACGGGCTGACAGACTGATGGACTGACGGGCTGACAGACTGATGGACTTACGGACTAATGGACTCATGCAATTATAGACAGACCAAATGACGGACCAACGGACTGACGGAATGACAGAATGACGGACAAAGAGACTGAAAGCATGGTCTGATGCAGCATCGAGCTTGCGCAAGCAGCTAGGTGCTGCATTGCGTTGTGCTGAGTCCAACCTCTGGCCGTCGTCATACCGCCATTTAAAGGGTGGAAAGCCCAAAGGGCCCCCTGTCAATGGCGCTGCTCTTGCTGCTGCTGGTGCAACTGCGAGTCCCTAATAGCTGTAGCTGCTGTTGCTACAGGAAACAAGGGCAAGTCTGTGAGTCAGGCATTGAATGAGTATGCTAAGTGGACTGCTTTGCTGGAGCAGGTGCTAGAAGAGGAGGCCAAGTCCTCTGGCAGGTTCTTCAAGGGCTGGCATCACAGGAAATCCAAGAAATGACTGCTGCACAAGGATGAGCAGCAGCAACAGCGATAGCAAAGCCATGTGTATTGACTCAAACAGAAGGCAAAGCAACAGTAGCAGGTGCAAGAGGAGTAGGAGCAGCGGCAGCAGAAGCAACTTAAGGATAAGGGGGATGAATCTGGCTGGGAAACATTCATGAGCCGAACTCTCAACAGTACTTGGGGGAGCCTCTCCCTTCCAGCCTCTCCTCACTTCGAGGGGGCTAGGGGGACTTTGTGGGACGGGGTGGGGAGTCCCCACCCCCAAAAACCACCAAATCCTCCCCATGTACAAGACTCCTTCCTCCCTCCTACATCCAAAAACTGGGGCAGCTTCCTTTCCCAAGATAAGGGACTCTCACGACCTGAGAGCACCCTAAAAAGAAAGAGGGTGTCACCTTGAAGGGTTTTGGCCACACTCCAACAACGCTGGCTCAATGGAGACGCCACCAAAACACGCAAGAGGCATCAAGGAGCGTGAAGAGAAGGCCAAGGAAGACAAGAAGACAAGAGGAAGACAAGGAGATAGAAGAAAGAGTGAAAAGGTGCTAAGAATTTTTAGAATTCCTCCTTACACTCCTTGCTCTTGTTTTGTGAGTGACACTCACGTCACTTGTCATTTCCTTGTCTTGTAGTTTTTTGTTTTCCTCTATTCTAGTCACTACCATTTGCCGTGAGTCATGATTTAGGAAGACTAGTTTTAGAAAATCCACGCCCTTGTGCCGACGTGGCGGCCTAGGAAAAAAGAAATCAAACTTATAATTGCCTCACCGATCGTAAGAGCAAGGAGATTGTGAGAGGCGATCCCTCCTCAAAGTTATGGGGTGATCCCCACAATGACTTTCATGCGCTAGTTGCACAGGTGACGTGATGTTATATGCCGAACCGTCGAAGACCAACAAGGGCAAGGTGGTGACAGCCTCACCACACGCCCTTGACAGAATCCAAATCTTGGGAGCGGCCGCCACAAGCACGGTTGCCAAACCAAAGGCAACCGTATTGCCAAAGGCAACCGACGCCAACCTTGGTAACAACAAGAAGCGTGTGGAGGCTAGAAAAGTGCTCGATGAGTTCGTTGACGTGCACGTGGACGGCCCCCACACGACGGATGACGCGCTTGAGTAGGATCATCCAGAGGGGGACCCCGACAAAGAGCACGACACCGTTGATGGAGAAGGCGATGAGGATCGCGATCATCGCCATCGTCGTGCGGTGAATTCGAGTCAATTTCTTGAGAAGGGCAAGGTGCTTGCCGCGTTGCCCAAAGCTACCGACAGTAGCGAGGCTGCCGAGAGCAGCAAAGGCACCCAAAACAGCCACGCGGGAAGTTCCTACGAGAACAAGCCGGACAACGTCGCCGCGAAGGCCATTCGCAATGACCGTCGTAGGCTTGCAAGTTTGCTGCTGAGGTGGCGGGCCAACTCAAGATCACCACTGACGGTGGAAGTACGGTACCTCTCGGAGGAGTGGGGGCAGACCCCCCTTCTTACGATGTGGCCGCAATGGGGCAGGGCAGCGCCCACTCAAACGTCATCGCTGAAGAAAACCTCCTTTGGAAGGTGGGACTCCTTGGAGGCATGTACGCGAACCGTACCCTCCTGTAGTGGGTAAAGGTGCATGGACAACGCGAGGTCATGGAGGGTATCGTCGATGCTCTGAAGACATCAGAGCTCAAGTTTGCATTCGCCAACCTGCTATCCCACGTCGTACAGAGCATCACAGACCTCGACCGTGATCGCCAGCTGCAACACCTGGCCGCCCATGAGGTAAGCTGTCGATGCAACGACCTCGACAAGGTGTTGCAGAGCGTGACCCAAGTGCGGATGCAGCAGTAAGCACAGCGCGTCGCAGCTGCTGATTCCATTGCCCTGGGCAGTGATGACTTTCCTACCTTGAGAACTTTGGGGTCGGTCATGAACACGTCTTTCCTCCACAGCGTGAAGATCTTTCGGAAGGGCGTGAAGCTAACCAAGTGGCTGAATTGCATGGATCACGTTCTACGTGTCCACAAGGTTCCACTTAGCCAGTGGGGTGACCTTGCCATGTCGTGACTTGAAGACAAGCTCTTCAAGTATGTGGACAAGGAGTGGACTCCGTAGCAGCCGCACCTCAAGTGGCAGCCTATGGCATGGGAGGCCTTGTGCATGATGTTGGGTAAGAAGTGCACCCAGCATGAGGAGGCGCATCGCGCCTTCCACAACATCAAGGACTTTAGGCAGCTCGGTGGCTTGCTCAAAGCCTACTTGAGCGAGCTCACCGTACTCGTGGAGGAAGCCAAAAGCTTCACCAAGAGCGATGGGACTCAGACCTTCAAGTACCCGGAGTGCATGCTCTTGGATTGCTTGCGTGACGGTCTTGCCAGCGAGAAGCTGAAGGACAAGACCACCACAACGGAAACCGGCCAGGCTTGGACAAGCTGGAGGGCATTGCGGGACCACATGAGTGAGGTGTATTCGGCAAACCCGAAGCACTACTCGGACGCACAGCCGAACGCGCGTTCCTAACAACGCTGCGACATGCACATGGACGTTGCGGGGGCTGGAGGAGCAACCGGGTAGCGGGGCGGGGCCAAGGGCAAGCAGCCTGCAAACCCTCCAATCAAGAAGACGGTGGTGAAACATTGACTGGATGGTTTCCCAAAGGTCTCTCTCACTCTGATAAAACATTGACCCAATATGAGGTGTTTCCAAAGGATTTTCCTCTTATGCGCGATGAGAACTCTGATTGGAGTATGTGCTTCGGTACCCATAGTGCCTCCTCCAATAGATATTTATGCCAAATCTCTAGCCCAGCTACATTATCTTCGAAGTACTCCATGTCATTTGCTCTCTCTGTTGCACCGTCATGCTCCGACGCCAATTCCTCAACATCTACGTTTGTCAACATCTTCTTATAGTCAAGGAAAAGGAACCACAACCCCATTTTTTATAGTTTGTAATGCTCATGCTATTGATGCTATTGCTAAAGCTTTGTTACTCGTCAAACTCAACATCATGGCTGTGGATGATCTCTTGCATGTGCGGGTCCTGGAGTTAATACACTTCTTTTGCAGTCTCGTAACCGAGGAACGAGCATTACTTCTCTTGCCATTCAAGTTTGCCATCATGTTGCTATACCGCTTGCACCATCGTGTGAGCCTTGCATCCAAACACCTTCATGTGTACCGCGTTAAGCTTGCATCACTCCAAAAAATATACGGCTTCTTCCAACAACCAATACCATTCAGCACCAATGTTGGGTTGAGGTTGATGGTGTATCTTGTTGTATGTACAGCTTCAACCCATAACCCTCACCATAACCCCGCATCTACAAGCATGGTCTGCACCATGTTTAGCATCATCTGGTGTGTTGGCTTTGCCACTCCCTTTGACTATGGCAAGTGCGGCGTAGTGGGTTCCCACTTGATGCCCTTCTTGCATAGCACACTAATCTTTTGGCCGGTCTGTCTTTGCCTTGCTATATTGTACTCCTTCAGCCACTCTAGTTCTTGCCTTTCCACTTCATGAAGTACACAAAGAGCTTCCTATTACTTTCATCAATGAAGGTGACAAAGTACCTCAAGCCGATTTTTTATGGCATTTTGAATGGTCATTGTGCACGACCTCCAGCAAGTCCTTTGCTTGAGCCGCGTTCTCGTTGAACATCTTGTGTCGCCCCTTGTCTAAAATGCAAGGCTCAAACTTTTGTGCGCTATTGCATCTGCTCCCACATCTACTACATCGTCACCTTTCGCGTACCATGTCGCACATCATGTTGCACTTTTACCATGTCCTCAATAATTGTGGGCACCGGATGCACTAACCATCAGTACAAGAGCTCTAGATTATCATATCCTCCCTTGGCCATGTAGACAATGCGCTCCTACAAATCTTTTACGTCTGATGCCGCAAGGATCACCTTGGTCTCCATGATGTAGAGATTGTCCTCGTGCTTCACCTCCAGCATGACCTCGTTGCCGCCGTCGTTGCGCACCACGGAGCCTATCTTATGGAAGAGCACCTCACACCCCATATCAGTTAAGCAACTGACACTTCAAATTTCAGCCAGACCAGGGATGTATTGTAAATCATGTATAGTGTGTAGCTCGTTCATACTGCCAACCACGACCTCCACCTCCGCGTCACCTTGGCCGTCTGTCTACTAAACTTTGTCGTTTGTGACCACCATTGACTTCTCGTAGGTGACAAACCCCACCTTTTCTACCAGAATCTGGTCCTCGGCCCCATAGCCAAGCACCGCTTGTTGGCCTTATTGAGGAACTGGTTCTTGTTAATGTTAAGAAGTGAATTGCTTTTGGTGTTTTTGCCACCGGCCTTCACCTCCTCCGGTCACTCACGGGCCTAGTGGCCCTCTTTGTTGCAATTGTTGCATGCACCTTTCTTTGCGCCTTTCTTGCTGCCACCTTTTTTGCCATTTCCTCTTCTCCTACTCTTGCCACCATGCATTTTGGTAATGAGGGCCGAAGAGGAAGTTAAGGCCTCCCCGCAACTCCATCACTACGCCTCATTCCACAAGTATACTACAACCGCGCCATAGGTGAGCTTGTCCTCTAGTCATCCTTTGAGGACAGTGACAAGTGGATCCTAAGTGTCAGGTTGGGCTATGAGGATAGCCATCACCTACAAGTGTGTGTTGATCTTCTATCCTACGTTGTTACATTGTGAGACAAGCGACTCAATCTACTACATGGCAGAGATGAAATCATATCCCTCCTCGATTCTCATTGTGAGGAGTCACTTTTTGGTAAAGATTTTGTTTACAAGAGACTTGGATTGGTGGATGGGGTTGCGTTCATGCCTTACTTCTGCTCCTAGCTTGCAGCCTTGGAAGTAGCCCCACCGCAACTTGGTTGTCCTAGACACAAAGAACATGAGTGCCTTTGTGTTCTTCTTTCTGAAGGTTTACTTCTCCTCTTCCACAGTTGTCACCTCGCTGAGGACTTCTGTTCCCAACATGACCCCAGCAGTCCCTTATGCGCGAGGTGCAGCTTGAACTGCCACCTCCATAACCCAAAGTGTGGGTCGTGCACATACTTCTTGATAGGCAGTGTCTACTTCTATACCATTCAAATAGCTTCTACTCACAAAGATTCTTAGAACATCATGGTGATGTTGTCCAACTTGACAATCTTGTATGTTGCGGAAGTCATTAACATCTTGGAGAGGGTCAACATGGACCCATAATCCTTTGTCGAGAAATTTTTTATGGTGCGGTCACAATGTTGATTTGACCCATCTATAGTTGTTCACTTCTTCCTTTTGGGTGAATATGAAACTGAGCGTAAGCCTTACGCTATGTGAGCAATAACTTTGAGACAGTCAGTTTTCAAAGGGAATATCATCCTTTTGAATATTTTTGTACATTGACATGATCTCAACATTTGTAGGGCGATTCATGAGCTCTCCAATGCACCAAACTGTTTGCAATTTGGTCAATTGTAGTCCAAGTTATGCATGCTAAAGCGCACATTTCACCCACCATAGAACCACCGATCGCCTCCATGGTACGTACACGCCGTGGTACCTTCCTTCAAGTGCAAAGCACCATTCCCAAGTGATGGAGGTGCTACGTACCTAAAATCTCTGAGTGGAAAGTTTTATCATTACGCAAACAGCCCGCCGTGCATCAAAGCCGCAATTTTTGCTCCAATGGTAGAGGGCCATTTGGTTAACTGTCCTCATCCTTCGGCAATCCATTATGAGAATTTTGACCACTTTCACGCACCATCGACAGAAGTGTCACATCCTTTTGGTTGACTTCTTAACGCATCAAGATGTATCGAGATTTAAAATGATGCATCTCTCATCGTCACCATTGATCTTTGAATCCCCTTGATTCCTCGACGGAACTTCTTGATCTGACCACTCACAACACGACTCCACACACATCGCTCGGCGACTGACCCAAAGACCCTGACTACGTCTCATTTGTAACTTGATGCTTGCACACATGTATCTGGTCATGTAGAAACTTTTCATCGAAGTACACTTACAGCTAATCATGAATTGCTCAAGTACCCCGAATTCTCAGACCATGTTTTACCTCGCAACTCATACCCGTTCACCAACTATGCTCCGTTCCATACAACACTTGCTATCATAGTGCAACAGTGCTAGAGAGGCATCCAGAGGACTACCTTGCACAAGCTGATAGCGTACCTCGCACGTACAGACTTTGTAGACTTTGCGACTACAAAGTGAAGCAAGCGAGCGCACCCGACAACCAGGAGCGGGTCTTCAGTAATGACGGCGATGGAGGAGTTGCATATGACTGTGCACGTGAACCCTGAAGTGGTAGAAAATGCGGGCGTGGCAGGCTCTATGGCAAGAATGTCAGTCCTGATGGCTCGGACGGCCAATCTGGCCATGGATTGGATGGCCAATCCGGCCACAGATCGGACGGCAATGAATTAGACACACCTATCGATAGCCTCAATGTCTACTGTAGGAACGATAGGTGGCACTCAACGACAGGCTCAAATGAACAAGGAACTGGCGAATGGTGTTTCCGTGCTCAAGGAGATCAATAGCCATTTGCTCCAACAACTCAATGGTATCATGGAGGCTCTTCGCAATGCAAGTGTACGAGAGGCGGTGCTCATTGAGAGAAATACCCAACTCTAGAAAAAAAGGATTCGTCTGAACCCTCCCAACCATTCAATCATGTGAATTCTAAAGGACCAACGGTTTGGATGTGGTTGACGAGCTTGGAGGTGTACTTCCCTGCTCCTAGACTCAATTCATGTTGAAGGAAATTTGATCTCACGACCGCGCCTTTTCGTGGCACGGTATTAACTTGGTGGTCCAAACTACAGGCCATCCAATGACAGTTGGAGACCAGCCGCCTCATCGACGGCTAACGACGCCCATCTTGCATTGTCCAACGCAAGCGTTCTACCCTTAGAGGAGATTGATCTACAATGGCAAGATGCACTAATGCCAACAATTGAATAGAGCAAATTCTAACACGCAATGCTCGCACGTTTTTATGATTGAATGAGTATTCAGATGCTTGTTACAAAACTCAATATCTGTGTCAATAGTCCGGCATGGCAGAGTAATTGCGGAGATTTTGCAAGATCATAACTGGTGCGGGGAACGCCCCCGGCGGACTCTATTTTCACTACAACAACGACCTCAAATGGGGCATCCGACAAGCATATGCCATTTTTTTCCATCCAAAATGACTTACAACAGATGATTGTAACAGTAGAAAGAATCGACAGTGCCAACTATATTACTTGAATCAAGGAATCCTACGGCTGGCGACCTCACAACCACAATTATTGTGGATAACATTGGAATCATTGACTCCAATAGAAGTGAACGTTGTCAACCAAAAGGACACGAGCACCTGCTACAACTGTGGTAAATTCGGACATATTGCTCATAGTTGCTGAAGCAAGGAGCAAGCCAAAAAAGGGGGGAAGTCAAAGAAAAATGAGCCAGGTTACGGCAAGGGATAAGAGTGAAAGGAGTGAATCTTGTCCCAGAGGAGTGATCTACGCCAAATGATCATCCATCTTAACAACTCACGAAGTCGCAGAGGTTTCTTGATGTTGTTAAGTTCGGCGAGGGGTATGAGGATGACCAACTAGCAATACTACTAAAAGTACAACCCCAAGGTTACAAGAGTCGCAGAATAGCAGAGGCACTGTTGGATGGAGGGGTCTCTCAAAACTTCGTAAGTAACAATATGGTTCGAAGGTTGGGTTTGCAGGCAAAACCAAGGGTGTTTGAAGGAAAAACCATCACGGAAGATTGTAGGTACAGAGACTCTGAGAACCACTATGAATGCAATAGGAGACTTGCCGGATGTAACAATATGAAGGTCATGTCCAATCAGAGATCACAAAATCATTCTTGGACATGATTTTCTGTAGTAGCACAATCTGCACATCGACTAGTATAGTGGCCAAGCTGATGTGGCAATCAACGGTGTGACAACTTTTGTGCATGGGGCCCAACGCGAGAACAAGAAAAGTAGAGGTGGAAGTTGTAGAGGATATTGTAGTGACCGAGAAAAAAAATCGTGTGCAGATGACACCACTCAACCAATGTATACGACAAGGGACTCTCATGTGGCTGGTACATTTTGAGCCAATGGAGGATGCGAAAGTGGCATTAGCTAACTCATCGGCCTCATTGGAATGAACAAAGTTCATGATGATTCTCGAGGAGTTTGCACCTCTCATCCGCGATATTGAGGACATTTTTCCCGACAAACTCCCAAAAACTGTGCCACCTCAACACAAAATTGACCATCACATTGAACTGAAACAGGACAGCTGACGCACCATTTGAGGAACCTATTAGATGAGTGACCATGAGTTCACCGAGTTGAAAAAACAACTCAATGAGATGCTTGGTCAAGGGTTAATTTCCCATCCACATCACTATACGTTGCATGAGTACAACTCATAAAAACGAAAACTGGCTAGATGCAAATGTGCGTGGACTACCGAGCGTTGAACGACGCTACCAAAAAAACCGCTACCCTCTTCCCCATGCTGGCAAACGTTTTGACCAACTACGCGGAGCTCGAGTTTTCACTAAAGTTGACCAACGCAGCGGTTATCACGAGATCCATGTGGCAGACATCGACATCAAGACGACGAAATTCCAAACATGCTACGGGCATTTCAAGTTCACTGTCATGCCGTTTGGACTCACAAATGCCCTGGCGACACTCATGGCGGCAATGGCAAACATTTTTTTGCCAGTACCTTGATGATTTTGTTGTGGTACATCCCAACGACATTCTGGTGTACATCCGCATCGCAAAGCAGCACGATGGACATCTCCAAAAGGTTCTTGAAGTTTTACAAAGAGAGAAATTCTTTGGAAAATCTTGAAGTGCGACTTCAGCCGCTGTTTGATCAAGTTTCTAGGTCACGTCATCAACGACGAACGGATCACCATGGATCAAAAAAAAAGTGGCAAGTCGCTGATTGGCCGATGCTGCCCAAAATCTGAGACATTCAAGTTTTCCTGGGCTTCTGCAATTACTACCATAAACGTATTTGGGATTACACCCGAGTCTCAGCGCCTCTCTTTGATATCACTTGAAAAGAAAACGTGTGGCGGTGACTGACAACAAACAAGAAGCATTCACCGCTTTGCAAAACACTTTGACCTTGGCGCCAACCCTACAATTAGCTGATCCAATGATTGACAATGTCATGGTTGCGGACGCCTCCGACCGAGCCATTGGCCCGGTACTCCTATAGGATCACGGAAACAGAGAACAACCAGTCACGTATATGTCGCGTAAGTTGCGCAGACCGGAACTCAACTACACCGTACACGAGAAGGACATGCTAGCGCTTGCACACGCATTTAAGACATGGCAGTGCTATCTTGAATGCAGCCAATGCATCGTACGGACTGACCATTACCCACTAAAATGATTGAAGACATGGTCGAACCAGAGTCTACGTCAAACCCGATGGATGAAATCCCACGATATTGGATACCGTCCAGGAAAAACCAACCTCGCAAATGCGCTCAACTGCCAAACAGGCTTAATGACTGAGGCTGTGACACTTCAATTGCAACAAGATCAATATCTCAAGAATTTGTTCACACGTGGCTACAATCAACATGACGGATACGACAAGTCCAAGTTCTGGCACGACGCAACCTATTGGGGACGATGATTCACTTTCCAGGTGGTCTTGCCTCCGAACAACAAACTTTTTTGCATGCTGCTTGAAGAATGCCATGACACCGGTCTAGGTGGACATTTCGGAGAAGACAAGACGCTGAAGAAGCTAGCGAAGCACTACTGGTGGGGCAAGATGTAAACTGACATGGAAAACTTATGTAAATCGTGCGACACATGTCAGCGACAAAAATCCTAGCACACGTGGCCATCCGGACTTTCAAAGCTGCTCCCCATTCCAATGGAATTGTTGACCGACATCTCCATGGAGTTTGTCATTGGACTACCAGTCACACCCAAGGGATATGACGTAGTCCTCGTCATCGACAGGTTTTCTAGAATGTCCCACTTTATCCCAACAACGACCACTGTCAACGCCAAAGGAACAGCACACTTATTTCTCAATAATATTGTATGACTACACGGTATACTGAGAACCATCACCAGTGATAGAGACGGTCAATTTACCCACCGTTTCTTTAGCAAATTCATGACTCGCTACGATAGTCAAATCCAGTTTTCCACGGTGTTCCACCCTCAAACCGACGGCCGAACTGAGCGGACCAATTAGACACTTGAACAACTTCTTTGAACATTGTGCGAGCTACATGGGACGGATTGGGCAACCAAATTGACGACTGTTGAGCTTGCATATAACTTGGCGACTTCCACGGGTTAAAATCCGTTCAAAGTGGTGTATGGAAAACCCCGCCACACCAGCCGGACTTCACCGCCAGAGCAACATTCCTGTGGTTGACATCCAATGCCGTGATTTCTCCACCATCTGGGACAAAACATCAGATACTCGCGAATACAAAAGCAGTGATGAAGAGAGCAGCCGATGGAAATCGGAACAATGACATGTTTGGCGCTGGCGACAAAGTTCTCCTTAGTTCAACAATCATCAAACTCCGCAAACCCGGCTGTTCAAAATTCAAACCCTGATGGTTGGGACCGTTTGAGGTCTAGCACAAGCAAACCCCCATGGTTGCATGACTCAAACTCCCCAACACTACGCAAGTTCACCGGATGTTCCATGTCAGTAGACTTAAGTACTACCATGAACTCTGTAAGAACTTCCCCAGCAGGGATATACCTCCCCCTCCTCCTATACAAGTGGACGAGGACACCGAGTATGTCATTGAGGAAATCCTCGGCCATCGGTGACGTGGCAAGAAAACAGAATATCTTATTACGTGGTATAGATACGATAATGCATACAATAGCTAGGAATCCTATGACAACCTCCGTGACGTCAGTCATGTGATTGACGGGTATTATCGCCGCCACCTGGCTACATAGATACGTGCGTCGGGACGTGGCGACTAAAAGGGGAGGAAGTGTTGTGTTCCATACATACACGAGTCTCAAAACTATTTGAGTGGGCATTTCTTTCATTACATAAATAGCCCACCGTATGTCGAAACCTCAAATGCTCTAATGGTCGAGGACAATTCGGCCAGCTATCCTTGCCCTCTGGCGGTCATTCTCACACATTCTGACAACTTTGACCAATTTCACGAACTATCGACAGATGTTTCATGACCTTTCAGTCGACTTCTTGACGCATGGAGATACATCGAGATGTATAAAATGCATCTCGCACCTTCACCGTCGATCGTTGAAGCCCCCTGATTCCTTGACGGAGCTTCTCAATCCGACCACTCACGACACGACTCCACACACGCCCCTCAACGATTGACCCAAACACCTTGACTATGCCTCATTTGTAACTCGACACTTGTATGTATGTCTTCGTTCATTTTGACACTTGTCATTGAAGTAAACTTATCGCTAATCATGAATTTCTCAAGTGTCCAAAAATCTCAAGCCGTGTATGCCTTGCAACTCATACCTTTTCACCAACTACGCTTTGTTCGGCATAACAGGAGGGGTCCCCTGCACTGTTTCAACACACCTTGGCCATTTTTGGGTTGACTTTGATTATGGAGTGCGGCAGATTTTGAAGCCTGTCCACAGACCTGCAGTTAGAGTTTTGACTGTTCATGAGTAACATATCATACTACTCAGTTTCGGACTTTGAGCCAGTAACTTGGCTAAGTTCCTTGGTAACAACCTGCACTATTGGTTCCAGTGGATGTTATCCACCAGACGCCTCGGCAGCCTTCCGGGGCTAAATATCCAGATGGACATTTGTCACTCGTTCCGGTTGATTTTTCACCGGCAGTCAAGTCGCGGCCAGCTCAAAGAGCCGCCGCGCACACTCCAACTTTGGAAGCTCAGATCTCCCTCGTTACTAGTCGGATTCCAATGAAACAACTTCTACCGGATTCAACAAATTTTCAACTTTCAGGGGAAATCCTCAGTTATAGGATTCAAGTGATCCTTGAGCCACTAGATCCAACTTTGAATATTTTCCTCTCTCTAACAGCTTGTCAGTGCCTCTCGGTGCCACACTTGGGCATGCGGAGGGAAAAATCTTCAACATTTTCACCATGGTGTAGTTCAGAGCGGCACATTGATGTTGTGCACAACAAGCCAATGGTGTTGTTCTGCCCCATAGTGCACAACAGCACTATTGGTGCAGAATCAAAAAGCACCATGGTGTTGTTTTGCATCATGGTGCAAAACAGCTCCATGTGGAAAACAGCACACAACCACGCATTCTCCCCGTCCTTGCACCAAACACACATCAGTCCCCTTCATGTGGCATCACCACTCACCACTGTCCCCACACCAACCCCCTCCGACGACATCAGGTCATACATTCTCTCTGCACATTGAATTTTGTCCCTTCCATGTCCCTTTACACACGCACGTATCCCGGACCTCTACCCACACACTCCACCCCACTCATAGAGAGAGCAACTTTCTACTTGGACTCCATCCCAGCACAACCCCACCTCTTCCAGCCATGCTTGATAGAATTTCTCTCATACCTTATCCCGTATCTACTGAGTTCAACCATATCATCTCCACCCATACTCGCACCGCCCCACCCCCCCAATTTGAGTCGGCTCCATACACCCACAAGCCTGGCTATGTACATACGCCACCCTTCAGCCACTCCACGCATCCCCCCGCTTCCATCTCCTAAACCAAATCTACTTGCACATTCAACTTAGAGGTCCTACTCGCCCCCCTTCCCCTTCACACACTCAACCCAAGGCATACACCTCATCCCCACCTCACCAAGATGCACACAAGACGAACAACCTCACACCCATTCCTGCCACCTCCCCAAACACAATCCTACCCACACATATCAAGACCACCTAGTGCTCACAAATTTTCCCCTCTCCCCTACCACACCACACTCAACAAAATCATTTACACCATCACTCTCCACAGTATAAAAGCCCCCATACTTCAGCCATCCCCCTTTACCACACCCCTCAAATGGCCAAGAGTCCCCTCCCTCCCCAACCCTTCCTACAAGCATGTCCCATGCTAACACAACCAAGTTTCCATCCCAACTTGCACTCACAACACATCATCACTCCTGCAAGTTTCAGGTTTGGCGGCCCATCCCATTGGGAGCCCTCACAAATTCTCCCTTTCAACCCAAGTTATGCCATACCTACTTATAGACGTAACCACACTCTCCTCCCTCCCTTATCATCTCCCCCCACGCATGCCCTCACACGCAGGTACCCGAGCCTACCACATCGCCAAGCTTCCAGGCTATAAGCCTTGAAGACGCAAGTGAGGGAGGCAAGGAGCCCACAAATCAGCCACGCCCCTCTCCCATGGTAAAGCGTAGTGCTCACTCTTTTGATTCTATACCCTCGCATGTTTTTATCTTGATTTACTTCTACATGAACTCACTCCCATGAAACATGACATGCCAGATTTCTCCAATACCACCACAAATTTCATCAAACCGCAAAGTGTATCTTACAAAACAGAAAATGTTAAAATGTTCCACTTCAACTGTAATGGGATGAACAAACTAGACAAACACAAGCAACTTCAAGTACTTTTATTCCTAGATACACCATACTGTTATAACTGGAGGATAGAGGTGACCTTGGAGCAGCGAGCATGTGGGACTGAAAAGGCATCCGTTGTGCTGAAGAATGGTTGTTAAGTCACTCAAAATGATGGATTACATATAGAGTTAGAGCTTGGACAAGTCAGCCCTCTCACAAGCCACACAACTTAGCCATGCAGGCTAAGGCTCACATACTAGAGTCCATAATCTCACACAAGAGAGAAAATAAGTCTAGCAATCAAGCTGACCACTCACACACGACCTACAGAGCTAGAGAATGCTATCATGGCACACTCCTCCTAGTGGTCACATAACCCACAATCCCATGGAGAATCGCCTTGTGTCCATGGCTAGCACACAAAAATCTCACCTCGCCTAAAAAGTAAGGAGAGGTACGTTTTTCCTAGTCAGCATACTCTGACAAGGCAACCCAGAAATCTAGGACCTTTTTGGATGTTTATCACATCAGGTCTTGACCCTGGACCTCTTGCATTTTCCTTTTTCAGGCTAAGGCATGGAGCCGTTGCCCATGGTCACCCAGACACCGGAGGACGATGACCCCAGAAATTCCGAACATTCATTTCTCCCAATCCGACCTTTGGATCGGCCTGAAACTTGGATTGTAGACATGTCGCCACCTAATCTTTCCAATGACAAAGTCGGATTAACGATCGGAGCAGGCATCTGGTAGTTCCCTGGAACTTGCTCATGTGGACCTGAAACTGAGCCGAATGGCCCATTTCCCAACACAGACATCCTCCTTGTGACAGGCACAATAGTACAATATCAGAATTTTTTCACATTCTCACCCACGTCATACCTGTTTGAGCTGTCTCACAACAACACGATCTCCTCTCGCACGAGAGGCATTCTTATAGGATCGCAACATGGAATGAAAACCAAGGTCACCCTTGTTCAAGGCGGATGCATAACGCATTGTAGTATCCTCAAGCACGACGTTGAGAGACGCATCACAATAATGTACGCACCTCCACAAGGTACCCATCGACAACAGTTCTGGGAAGTGCTCCATAAAAATCTCATAATACACCACTCGAACATTCTTGTCAAAGATTTCAGCTGTGTCACCTCCCCCATGGATCGACAACCACCTACAAACACACACGCGGCTTACAATCCATTCTTGACTTGTGTGACCTTCATGACACGTTCAGTCAATACCATGGTATGAGATATGAGTTCAGCTTCCATTCAAAAGCCCACAACTCCATAGCACGCATAGATAGAGTATACACACAAAAGACTCCCCCCTTTTTTGTCACCCATGTAGCCCACACACCATTTCCGCCTTGTCTCAGCGATCACATAGCAAGAAATTGTCTCAATGTATGCATAGCAGCATATGGGCCAACAAAGGGCCTCGGATACTAGCGACTCAACACATCCCTCATCCCTAAACCATGGGTACAACCTCCTCCACGTGGTCCACACAAAAGACCAATTCTACTAAGAAGCTTAAGGAATACAGCAAAAAGGAATCTATCCAACGGAAGAAGTTAATCATTCATCTACAACACAAGGTGTTGAAATACCAACAGGCATACCATCAAACCCATTATCCTACGATCCCGAACCTCCTCCAATCCTTGAACTCAAAATTCAACAATTACATCCAACGATGTGCACAGTTCCTCATAGGAGCCGCTAAGCTTCGATGGAACACACAGGCCAAGACACCATCCTCCTTAATCACCAATCGCATTCGCACAAGGAAAAAACAAACCTTAATCCAGAGACTCACAACCATGAATGGCGCAATCCTTGATACCCAAGCTACCATCACCACAAAGGCAGCTAGTTTCCTTGCACGCATTTATAAGAAACCAGACCCAGTTGAAACGCTTGACACACTACTACTTGCACGCAAAAGAAAACGACTTCCTCCTCACATGTTTGACAAGCTAAGTAGACCCATC
>SZWC01006006.1:22003-55683 GCA_023375785.1 Penium margaritaceum | reverse complement strand
GCTTCCGCGAGCCACAGGCCAACCCCCTCCAAGTTGTTGTTGGAGCAAGTCGCTTTAGAGGTCATTTTCAGATTCGGTTCCCTATGCCAGGACCCGCGAATCCCCACCACCATGGCTGATGTCGAGGCCGCAGATCTGCCACCGGGAGATGTCACCTCTCCCCCTCACGACGAGCACACTGACTTGGATGAAGAAGATGAGGTCGAGGATGACGATATCGGCAACAAACGCAAGCGCCGAGACTCCCTTGTGTGGGGTTGCTTCAAAAATCTCGGCATGGATCCTGCGCGTCCCATGTGCCTCCTCTGCACCCGGCACCCGAGCAAGCCAGTCATGATTTCTTGCAAAGATGGCGCCACGTCCGCGATGTGGAAGCACCTAAGGAAGGTGCACAAGGACCGCCATGCGCAGTTGAATGCAATGGTCGCGGCCGCAAAACTGGAACAGGCCCGCTGTGCAATCGCCAACGCCGAATTCGAAGTCGCTGCCGCCAACCCAGAGAATGCACCGGTTGCCCACTGTGCACATGGAGTCGGCCTCATCTTCCGCAAGAAGTTCTTCCTCGCATGCGTGTGGAAGCACTTGGTGGATAAAAACTTGTCCTTTCCTTCCATGGACTCGTTTTGGCTCGCCAAGGCTTTCGCTCATGCCAATCCTGCCGCTGCCCTCCCGGGACGGATGACCTTTGCGCGGCTCATCAAGATGGCCGCACATGCGTACCGTGCGCGCATCAAGACGCTTTTGGGAGGCGTGACCAGCGCCATCAGTTTCACGACTGACGGTTGGAAGGCAATCAACAACACCAAGTACCTCGGTGTCACCGGGCACTGGATCGACGTTAACTACAAAGTCCGCACCATCGCGCTCGCCTTCCCCGCCATTGCCCGAGGTGCTACGGCCGAGAACCTCTACAACTTGCTCAAGGGTGCGCTGCAGCAGTGGGACTTGTGGGAACGCGTGTACTGCCTCACTGTGGACAACGAGTCCACTAACGACTCCATGATCGACACGTTCATCGTCCCCAACAACGAATCCTTTTCCAAGGCCGGGCACATCCGATGCCTTGGTCATGTCATCAACCTTGCGGTTGGTGACTTGCTGAAGCAGCCACGCATTGCATCCATACTGCAGTAGGTTTGAAGCATCGCGATGTTTGTCACGAGGACCCCAACAAGAGAAGAGTCGCTGCAGGAGGCGGTGAAGGAGAAGGGACTTAAGTACTTGTCCCTCCACCTGGACACAGAAACACGCTGGAATAGTACACTCGACATGTGCGAGCGCGTGATCGCGATCAAGGACGTCTTGGAGAGTTGGCTCCCCGAGTTTGGGCGCGACGGGGCGAGCTTGCGGGCGACTTTCAACGACTGGGAGCTCATCGGCCAGGTCACAGTCATCTTGAAGCCTTTCAAGAGCTTCACAGACAACATATCTGGCTCTTCCTACCTGATGCTATCGCTAGTGATCCCGTTCTACGCATCACTGCTTGAGAAGATGCAGATTTGGCACGTGAAGGCGGCCGAGAGGAAGAGCAAGCGGCGTGGGAATGCCGGGAGACTGGACTGCAAGGAGCAGTTGCTTCTAGAGGTGAAGGAGGGCATTGTCGCCACAACGACCAAACTGGAGAAGTACGTGAAACTGTGCAGCGAACGCCACGTGCTGGCCACGGCCATTAACCCAAGATTCCGCCTACGCTTCTACGAGCGCATGCACCCAAAGGTCGGCATCAGCAATGCCGCGCAGCTGCAGTTGAAGGTCGTTGACCTGCTCCGCCCATACAACGCCAAGGTGATGCAACGTCGCGAAGAGGAAGCTGCGGCAGTAGCAGCTATGGAGGCTGCTGCTGCCACTGAAACAGCAGCTGCAGCCGCAGCCGCGACTACTGGTGGCTCTTCTTCTCAAGCTCGCAGTGACATCGCAGCAACATCCTCCTCAACAACGGGTATATAACATTTGCTATCTCATGCTACACTTTGCCATATGACTAGTGCTAGAGAATGAGTCTAATGCGGGGTTGTTCATTATGTGCAGGAAACAACAACCAGGCCTCAGAAGGCAGTGCCGTCGCTGCAAGTGGACAGGTCCAGCCCTGCCGAAGTGAGCGTCTTCGACAGGACCACAGTGTCTTGGCCGCCGCCCTTGAGGATGCCGGTGCTGACATGTTCGCTGAACCCGAGGAGCCTCAAATCCCACTCCAACCTTCTTCATTGGACATGGAAGTGGAGTGTTGGGCTAAGGACGTGAAGAAGGGCCGGTCGTGCAACATCATGAAGTACATGAGGAAGCACGAGCAGATGCATCTGTCATTCCACCTCGCAGCGTTGGACCTGTTTGCCGTTCCGGCCACCAGCACTCCGTCCGAGCGCCTTTTCTCACTCGGGCGCCACGTGATCACTGATTTCCGCCAGTCGCTTGTTGACCTCACCATCGAAAACCTCATGTTGTTGAAGTCTTGGGTGAACGATCCTCTCCTCATCAACTTTCCAGTCACACCCAATTGGCGATGTTGCCCCGGAGTTGGAGCAAGAGGAGAGGCGTGTCAATCTCCTCCGCCGAGCAGCACATGTTGCACAGCAAGAGAAGGAAGATGAGGGCGATGACAGCCTGGATGATGAAGACGTCATGGATGACGTCGACAATGCTGGTGGTGATGCAAAGGGTGATGGTGGGGATCATGCTCGTGACAGCAATGATGAGTAGGATTGTTAGGAAGGCAAGCATGCAGTCATGCGAGGGTGTTCGCAAGTAGCCATGGTACTGATGATGCTACTGTCTAGTGTGGTAGTTGTCCATGGAAGGCATGCGGTCATACTTTTGGACAATGACATGAAGTTCATGGATAACATGTTCCTCCTTTGGCTTCTGTGATGTGAATGTGAAGATACTTGCCAATGGACATGTTACTGTGAGACCAAACATTACATTGCCTCCAATGAGAGCTTAGAAGTCACATATGCTTACCTAGTATGTAGCTGATGTACTAACAGTTGGATTCGTTAGGATTCAGAAATCCACTAGGATTCGCAAATCTCGGATTCGGATCCGCGAATCCAAATCCAGGCAATGGATTCGACTCGCGAATCCCAATCTATGTTCAGATTCGCGAACCTGATTCGGTGTGCAGGCTTAATGGGGACATGGGCGGCTGAAGCATAGGTGCCGACGATGCAGACACTACCGCCTCAGACAAAGTAGGAGATGCAAGGTCAGGCAAGGCAATAAGTGGCGACGCTGACACACCGGGTGATGCTCGTAATTTAGGAAAAGCAGTGACGGGCAATGACAACGACACTAGCAAGGTGGGCAAGGTGGCAACGAGCGATGCAGGCGACACTGGCAAGGTGGGCGAGGCAGCAACAGGCAATGCCGACCACACTGACAAGGCGGACGAGGCAGTAACGAGCGACGTCGTCGACAGTGGCAAAGCGAGCGAGGCAGCAATGGGCAATGGAGGATGGGCAGGTAGGGCACGCGAGGGGTGGGACAGCTCAGGAGCGATAGGGCTACAGGGGGAGACAAAGTCTGCCGGTCCAACATACTCCTCCACGCGAGGAGAAGGAACACAACCGGAAGCGTGCTGCAGCAACGCATTGCAAGCGGTCAAGTTGTGATGCGTGAGGTGCTCAAAGAAGATTGCGTCACGTGACCCGACAATGTGGTGCTGACTTGGATCCTAGAAGTGCCAGGCCTTGGAGCGAGGGGCGATACCCACAAACGCGCAGATGCGGCCGTGAGGGGAGAGCTTAGACCCTTGCTGCTCAGGTGTGAACCACTCATAGGCAAGGGATCCCCACACGCGCACGCTAGAGGTCGGCTCGGCGGCTGAACCATAGCTTGTACGGGGTGCGGTTGTTTGGGAGCAGGTCATGTATAATCCGGTTTCACACCCATGTCATGTAGGCCATGCCCTCAAATGCAAACGCCTCTGGCATGCAACTGTCCACCCGCATTGAAAAAATCGCATCCTCCATGGTGCAATTCCATCATTCAAACAGCCATTCTGTTGAGGTGTGGCGGGGCAAAAGAGGTTGTGAGCCACTCCTAGCGCCGCAAAGTGTCGCGCTAAGTCCCCAAGAAACTCTCCACCACAATCCAAGCGGAGCGTCTGGAGGAGGTACCGGGATTGCCGCTCAACCATGACCAGCCAAGTGCGTACCGTGAGGGCGGCGTCACTCTTCAGACAAAGACTAAAGATCCATCGCATGTGGGTGAAGTCATCAGTGATCCTCGGGACATACCTTCCTCTATCATCTTGGAACTCGACATGGAGGGGTCCAAGGAGGTCAGAGTGAACCAACTCGAGAGGCCGAAGCGCTCACGAGTTGGAAGGAGAGTACGTGGCTCGATGCTTCTTTCCTTGAGCGCATTGGAGACAGTCGGTCTTGGATTGCGTCTTGCAAGACACCGCATCAAGATCGAGCGCGGGCTGTGTGCGTATTAGACAATCGATAGCGTGTAGGTGTACATGGCGTAGGTGTCTATGCAATAGATGCTGATGCTTGGGTGACAAAGTGCCCGTCACAAGTACATGAGCAGATGTTGGGGAGGGTGAGGGAGGAGCAGACGTAGGGCAACCAGAGACATGGTACAAGTCATCCACAACTGCCCAACGCAAGACCACCTCTTACATGGCACAGACAAACACGGTGGCTTCCTCACCTATGAAGGACACGTCGAGTCCCATGCAAGTTGAGGCACGTCCGGAAAGCAGGCAGAGCTCCAATGCGGGCACATATTGAACTTCCGAGATATACAAGGGGACAGACGACCCATGGAACTTCACTACGGCTATGCCTTGGATTGGGATCTCATGACCAGCTGCTGTATGCACGGAACGTATTGACCCAACAGGACCCAGCACAACAAAGTCACGACGATGACAGGTCATGTGATGAGTGGCACATGTATCAATGATCCAGGTGACATCTATCACACGCTCTATTGCTGTGACGTAGTAGCGAGCAATAGTACAGGCGACAGAAGCAGGCTGCATCGCAGAGAGCTGCGATGCTGACAGACAAGAAACAACACTTGATAGGGACTCATGAAGCCACAACGGGTCATCTGGACCTGTGCATGACTTGACACAACACTGCAACAAGACACTTGCATCATCCTGCCCAACAAAAGACTTCACAGACTGAACAAAACAGGCGACACCATTACCACCATCCTGACGCGACGCTACAAACTGGACACGACCAGCAGTGGGACCCCTGAACTCAGGTATGTTACTCGTACTCCCCTCAATGGAGAGCGCCATCCGTCGGTGAAGCTCGACAAGTTGACAGTTCCCAGCAGCAAGGAACTACTGCTTAAGCTAAGCGATCTGGCAGGACGACGATGGGCTTCTATGTCGGGGAAAGCACACTACCGACAGGATGGGAGGTGGAGGTCATGGAAACCAGACCAGTTGCCTGGCTCGCTGGTGCTACGGTGGTGACTGCTGGCCATGTCTACGGCCTTGCTGTCTTTGCATTGTGCTGCTCTGTCAGTACTTTTGCTGTTGCTGCTATTGTCAAACCTGATGGAAGTAGCACTCTGCCACTACGGATGTTGTGGCTGTTGTCGCTGCTACCGTCGACTCAGACGGCGGTGGCACTCTGCCCCCTCAGCTGCTGCTCCCGTTGTAGCGGCTGAAAAAATCCGGCAGCAATCACCTCACCCCAGTGGGCGTGGAAAAAATTTCGAGGCCTATTTCAGCTTGGGAACGCAGTGGGTGGACCCTCCCAGCTGCCGAAAAAAATCCGACAGCGTTCCCCCCGCCCCAGTGGGCGTGAAAAAATGGGAGGGTCTTGGGGGAGCTCCGGGTACCTGTCCCAACCCCCAATTCACCCAAGGGACCAGCAGGGGGAGCCCAAACCAAGAGGAGAGGGGAATAACAAGGAAGAGGAAGAAAAAAAAAGACAGCCGCTGCTGATGTCGAGGCTGCTGCAACTGGCGCCGATGATGCCGCTGCTGCTGCCGCTCCTCTTGATGCTACTCCTCTTGTCACTGTTGCCGCCGATCACTGCAGCTGCAAGTTGCTGCTGATGCACATTGCTGTTGCTGCACACTGCTGCTGCTGCAAGCTGCTGCTGCTGCATGCCGCCGCCACTGCTGCTAGCTACTACTGTTGTGTGGAGCTGCTGGTGCTGACGGCCAAAAATCTGGCTAAGTGTCGAAGTTTTAAAATATTGACACTAAAAAGTGAAGCTTGTCCAAATCAAGTTGAATTTGGACCACAGAGTATCCTGAATGTGCTGAACATTCTTGTGAAGTTTTTGGTCACAAAAAGTTGAAAAAAAGTAACAAAACATCACTTTTCCCTTTTTTACCCGAATTTTGGTAGAAAAACAAATCTGCGGTGCACAACAATCTTTGCTGGTGGCTACAGAGCACTAAACAAAGCATGAATTCTCAAACGCCAAAAAGCTAAACAATTAGCTCTAGAGAGCTTCACCAAAGAGCTTTCCAACGCATCCTCAAACGCCAAAAATGGCGTTCGTTTGAAGCCGGAGCAAGCTCGTGCCGACAGGGAGGTGGTGGCTGACGCGATTTCTGTCCGCGGCTCCTCCACGTCCATGCGGCTTCTAGGAAGCTGCACGGACAGGGGCAGCAGTGGCGCACCCTGCTGTTGCTACTGCTGCTGCTGCTGCTGCTGCTGCTGCTGCTGCCGTCGAGCTTGACGGCATTGGCCTCAAGCCACTTCGGCGGCTGCAATTGCTGATGTTTCTGATGCTGCTGCAACTGTGGTCGAAAGTGCCAGCACTGTTACTGCGTTGCTGGACAGCTGCTGCTATGGCGCTGCTGAGCTGGCGTGCTGCTACATTGCTGCACCCCTCAGGCACGACTCCTCTGCCATGCAGGAGATACGGCCTGCACCTGGCAATGGCGCAGGTTGGTGGGTCCTTCCAGGACCTGTCGCTGCTGCTGTGTGCTGCATCCGCTGCTGTTGTGTGCTGCATCCGTTGCTGTTGTGTGCTGCAGCCGCTGCTGCTGCTCACTACTGCTGCGGTTTCTGCGTCTCTGCTATGCACTACAACAAGCTCTCGCTTGTTGCTCTGATACCATGAGACGATTCCTAGAAAATTCCTAGCTCAACTGTTCACTAGCCTGACACCACTAATCTAGCTAGCTGACTCACAGGTCATGCAAGGAACAATGAGAGCAAGATTGGAACATGTCATGTGAACCAAGGCTTTGTTTAAGGATGATGAAATGTAAGTGACAAATGAGGAGGTCAGGTCATAAGTGCCGTCTGCTAGCGACGGTGCGCCGACCCGTCTCATTTTCCAGCGGACGGACAAACCGGTCGAAAACCACGTTTTTGGCTATATCTCCTTGCTCAAGCATCCGAATCAAGAACCGTCAGAACCAAACGGAGCATGGTGCAAAAGCCTACACACCATGGTTCAGTCATCAACAACTGTCTCCTGAATGGAAAACCTCCAACAGGCCAGTCGGCTTCACTACCGAAAAACCTAGAACGGTCGAGCCTGAGCCCCAGCTCATCCCGATGTCACCGGTGGATAGTCGTGGAGTCTTGGGCACTACCAAGGCCACATCAGCTCCCCCACTGGTCTGAGGTGGCTGTCTCATCAGGGATCTGCACGAGCATGGACATGAGCCAAGGGGTCACCATAAGATGTGGACAACATCAATGAGAAGGTGAAATCATCACTCAAAGCCCCTTCCCTCATGCTACTGTGTTGCACACAACACAGTGGATGGATAGGGACAAACGGGGGGAAGAATGGCAGCTGGTGTGTGTAGTTTTAGTCAAAACAGTGAGCACATCGATTAGTCCTACGAGGTGGAACTCGCTGCTCAAATCCACCCTTCGGCCGGCGAGAAGGAGCTCGCCGCCACTCGCTCAAACAACCCCAAACACGCCCACTTTGTGTCCCACTTGTCCACGAACCAAGTTAAGACCTAAACTATGTTTTCCTAAGCTATCACCTAGCTCACACGCAAGACTGATCTAGGTTACCAAACCACTTTAGTTCACGTATAGGGAAATATAATCTGGACTGTCTCGAGACACGATACGAGTGCTTCTGGGAGGACAACCACCATGTGTAATGAGTGAGGAAGTGTACCCGGTGGTCGTTTATAGCCGCTCAGCAGCTGTCGGGCTTGCGTCTGCTCCCCCAGTCTTCTGTGCCCTCTGCCTCATCAGGAGTCTGCAAGGCAATGGACGTGAGCCGAGAGGTCACAGTAAGCTGTATGTACAATATCAATCCCCCATGACCCCATGGCGAACAAGACCAGTTACGTAACAGAATTGATGCAGGTAACAGCACAAAAACAGTGACGGTGAATGAAAATAGACATGGCTCAAGAGCAAAGGTCAATCCATAGTACATGCAGGGCGCAATCCCACAGAATGCATAGCCGCAAGAAACTTCGTACGACTGATGGCCTTTGTTAGAGAATCAGCCCGCTGCGAATCTGTGCCGATCCACACGACCTGAACCTCACCTCAATCCACCAGATGTCGGATGTAATGGTACTTGACGTTGACGTGCTTTGTGCGTACATGAAACACACCAAAGTTCTTTGTGATGGCCTTTGTACATTCGTTGTCACATCGAAGCACAACGGGGGACATGGACGGATGCAGCTCACGCAACAGACGAACTAAACACACACTCTTGGTTGCGCCAGCGCCCAAAGCTACATACTCAGCTTTGGCGGTGTTGCAAGCGATGCAGTCCTGCTTGCCGCTACCCCACAAAACAGTAGTTCCTCCAATGAGGAAGACGTAGCCAGTGCGACTCTTGCCATCTGGGCTCCATGCCCAGTCACTGTCTGTGTACCCGTCGAGAAGCACAAAGGCCTGCCCACGGTAGTGTAGTCCAATTCAAGCGGTGGACACGACGTACCGAACACACCGGAGGGCAGCCTCCAAAACCCATGTGTGCGGTGCCTGTGAGAATTGCGCGAGTAGGTTGACAGTGAAGGCTACGTCTGGCCGTGTCATCGTGGCTAGGTACATCAGCGAGCCAATGACTCGCAAGTACAAGGTCACGTCGACTCGCTCCCCCAGCTCTGCTGGATCAGTAACCTTCAGAGCGTCCTGACCGTCAGCGGTGATCAGGGTCGACGCAATGCGTACGCAGCTAAGTAGCTCGGCGAAGAGCTCCTCCAGAGTGAGAGCGTACCACTCCTGATGGACCAGGAGCATCTGATGAGCGCGATCACGCATAATCTGCATGCCCAAAAACACGGCAGCCTCTCCCAGGTATTTCATTTTGTATGTCGCCTACAATACTCCCTTTGCTGCTTTGACAGCCTTCACATCGGGTGAGGCGATCAGAAGGTCATCAACGTAGACCAGGATGGCCGTGAGTGGCGTTGGAGTCTGGGAGAGAAAGAGCGACGGGTCTGCCGCGCTCTGAGCATAGCTGGCTCATAGGAGCGTGCCTGTGATCTCCTTCCTCCAGCAGCGAGGCGACTACTTCAGGCCGTACAGAGCCTTCCGCAGCCGCCACACACGACCACTGCCATCCTCGAAACCTGGAGACTGAGCCATGTAGATCTCTTCATCCACCTTCCCATGCAGAAATGCGTTGTTGACGTCCATATGGTGGAGTTCCCAATCGTACTGGGCCACCTGGGACAGCAGACCCAAGGCCGTAGTCGTGCATCCAATTGGTGCAAAGGTCTCAGTGAATTTGATCCCTTCCACCTGAGAGAATCCCTTCGCAGTTAGTCACGCTTTGTAGCGGTCGTTGGAGTAGTCGGGCTTCAGCTTTTCCCGTAAGACCCACTTGGCCTGAATAGCCTTCCGTCCTGGCGGATGGTCTACAAGCTCGTACACCTCATGTTCATCGATGGCCGCCAGCTCAGCCTCACATGCCGCGCGCCAGAGTGCCGAATCGGGCCCAACAAGAGCTTGACGTAGCGTGCTGGGATCTAGTATCACTCCCACCACATTAGGATCTGGGGCGCCAGCAGCTCCACTGCGAGTGGCCAAGGCATCGAACGCAGACGGAGGGCCAACATTGACAGTGGACTCTGCGAAGTCGTGTGCAAGTCATTGCTCATGAGCAATGAGCAAAGCCCGTGTCCCAGCCAAGGTGAATTTCAGTGAGCTCCTGCGCACTAAGACCTAGGAACCTCATGCCGGGGTCCCCACTACGAACGTTGCGAGTAGGACGTGGGCGAAGGCACCCACCCTCACCTCGTCTGTATGGCTCTGGAGGCGATGTAACTGGGACAGAAGGTGGAAACGCATCGGGTACCGACATGATTGGCAATTTGTCGGGTGCCAAGGCGTTGACTGGGGAGACGGAAGGGGGTGACGACACAAGCGATTCGACTAGTCGTGCTGGCGACGCAAGTGGTGACGACACAGACGACACAGGGGCCTCTGAATGTGACATAGCTGTGGAAGACACTGGCGACGCTAGGGACTCAACGGGTGACGTAGGCACTAGGGAAATAGGGTGGGCTGGTGTCATGAGTGCCGCAGGTGGGAGAGGCAGCATAGGCACCGCAGGTGGTATGGACATCGCAAGTGAGCTAGCTGATGGGTGGGATGGACCAGTAGCGTCCAGGGTGACCGGGGCCACGGCATCGGTTAGTCTACCCTCCCCCGTGCGCGGGACCGTACCACACTAAGGGGAATGCGCCTACGGAGTGCCACTAATCTGTAGGTCGTGGAAGGAGAGACGCTCAAGGAAGAGGGCGTCTCGAGACTCAACAATGTGTCACCGACTGGGGTCCCGGAAGCGCCAGGCCTTGGAGCATAAGGCCACACCCACGAATGCGCATACGCGACCGCGGGGGAACACTTGGTCCCTTGCTGTTGTGGTGTAAACCAGACACAGGCAAGAGATCCCCAGACACGTGCCAGCCGTAGGTCGGCACGGCGCCCATACCACAGTTGGTATGGGGTGTGTGTGTTGGGGAGAGGGCCATGACTGATCCGGTTCCGGACCCATGTCATGTATGCCATGCCCTCGAAAGCGAATGCTTCCGGCATGCCGCTATCCACCCGCATTGAGCAAATCGCATCTTCCATGGTACGGTTCCAGCGCTTGGACACGCCATTTTGTTGAGGTGTGGCGGGGGTGGAGAGGTTGTGAAACACCCCCACTTCGGCAAAACACCGTTGTAGGTCCCCCATGAATTCACCACCCCGATTAGAACGGAAGTTTTGGAGGGCGTGGCAAGACTGGCGTTCGGCCATAACGAGCCACGTACGCACGGCGAGTACAGCATCACTCTTCAGGCGCAAACTGAACCCACCGCATGTGGGTGAAGTCGTTAGTAATTGTCGGAACGTATCGCCCTCTGTCATCCTGGAACTCCACGGGGAGGGGTCCAAGGACATCAGAGTGAACCAACTCAAGGGGCTTTAGAGCCCGTGAGTCGGAGAGAGGGTACGTGGCCCTGTGCATTTTACCTTGAGCACACTGCAAGCAATCAGTTTTAGGCGGTGCCTCGAAGGACGCCGTGCCAAGACCGGGCGCAGGTTGCGTGCAAATCAGACGATTAACAGCATCAAGGTGGACATGACACAAGCGTCTGTGTAGTAGGCATTGGTGCTCAGGCGACAGAATGCCCGTCACAAAAACCCGCACAGCGGAGGATGTTGTGACGGGGGTGGACATGGGGCAGTCAGAGACGTGATACAAGTCTCCAATCGCCTTGCCACGAAGCACTACTTTAGCGGTTGCCCAGACAGAGATAGTGGCATCCTCACCAGTGAATGCAACGCTGAGACCCATCCGCATGCTCGCACGTCCAGACAACAGGCTGAGTCTTAGATGAGGCACATACATTGGAGATGTTGAACGGCCCTGATAGCCCATGGAATTGCACCACATCCTCACCCTGAAGAGGAACCTCATGCCTAGCAGCCGTCCGCACAGACCGCACAAAGCCAACAGGACTAAGCACAACAAAATCACAGCAGTGACATGTCATGTGATGGGTGGCACCTGAATCTAGGATCCATGTGGCATCCGTCACATGCTCTAGCAAAGTGACAGAACAGCGTCCGACAGTGCACGTAATAGACAGGGGTTGCTCGGCAGATGATTGCTAAGCTACGGAGGCAACACGTACTTGCGACACAACAAGCCATGACAGGTCGTGAACGGTGCAGGCTACAATAAAGACAGTGGACAAACCAGCATCATCACATGCAACAAACGACTCCACGGGCTCATCAACGCATTGTGCTCCACCACCACCATCCCGGCTGAACGGTACGGACTCGACAGACCCAACAATGAGACCCCTCGACTCAGTCAATGCACTCGCACCTCTCTGGGTGGAAATCCGTAGCAGTTGGCAAAGCTCTGCGATGTCGCGGGCCTGTGTTGCCAGCTGCTGCTCCAGAGGTTATAGGTCGCCAGCATCGTTGGCGGCTGCTTGTGGTGCTGATGTGGATGCCACATCGGTCGCTATTGTGGAATGCACGGATGCGCTCCCACGCTGTTTGAACGCCTTCTGTAGGCCTTACGCAATCTTTGTCCAGTTTTTGGGAAGCATGTACTCAGTGTAGCGGTGCGCTCCCCTGCAATTGTAGCACTCCCGCTATCGCCCCTGAGTCGGCTTCGGAGTATCCTGTCCCTTGCCATCCTTGCCTCCCCGCCTGTTGCCCCTTCCCTTTTTCCCCCAGACTACGGTAGCTATACCAGTTGCTGCTATAGTTGCCGCTGTCAGCTATGATGACTGGCGGGATGAGGGGGCATGATGCACGCTGCCTGGCCTGCAATGATGGCTGCGACTCACGTACCATGACAAGCATCATTCGCTACTCCAACCCCTCCGATGTGCAGAATGTACTCAATGGCCCAGGACAGGAGAAAGCCTCTGTCAACCATCTCCTGAAGACTTTTCAGGTTGAATTTGTCAAAGACTTTTGCATACTCGCGCCCAACGCCAATGCGGATGGTGTTGAACGCCATGAGTTGCCCCAGCCCATTCTTTCCATGATCCCTGTACAACCGCATCGCCCGCCGCCAGTAGTCAGCCGGTATCTCATGTGCACCCTGGCACAGAGAGTTGAAGTCCGAGAGGTGCTGTGAGGTTGTGGCCATGATCGCGCCTTCAAAGAGGGTGGTTGCCAACTTCCAGGCACCGCGGGAGTCCGTCCCACTGCCGGTGCCCGGATCACCAAGGAAGGGTTCGAAGTCGAGGGTGTACTCCTCTAGGACAGCCTTAAGGAGACAATAGGCAGCTCGAGCAGCGGTTGTCGTCTGTTGGGGATCTACAGTCTAATATGCACTGTTGTAGTATTGATATACCCCCTCGCTAACTTCCCACATGCGAAATCGTGGCTCCCATGTGGTGTAACTGTCCTCCTCTTGGTAGGCAGGAGGGTCGGTATCGAACCACTTGGGAGGCTTCGCCGTCGGCAGGGGTGCTGGGGCGACTTGTTCGAGCGACAAAGAGAGGGGATCTTATCACAATCCGAGACTTAGGCGGCCTAGCTGGTCAGTGATGACTCTGAGTGTGTCGCTTGGGCCTGCGCCGCCGCTTGGTGCAGATCGGCGGGTCGGGCGGATCCGACGACGTTTTTCCAACTGTGCGAGACGAAGGCGCAGCTTGCCTTCCTCGTCACAAGCGTCTAATTCCGACTCGGGGAAGTTGTCGGACGGTTCAGCATCGAATGCTCCTAGAGCCACATCGACGTCAGCTGCAACTACACTCTCGACCGTCATCTTGCCCTTTCGCACAGCGTCACTCAGTAGCCATTGCTGCTGCTTTTGCTGTTGTTATTCCTGCTACGGCATCTGCTGCTACTGATGTTGCTACTACTGCTGCTCATGCTACTGTAGCTGGACTACATCCCGAAATATCTTGAACACATCAGCCATTTGCTTGGCCGTCTGTTCAGCCTGCTGAGCCTGCTGCTCACGCAGCTCGCGTAGGCCATGTGCAAGTGAGCTTAGGCTAGACGGGGGTTTGTCCCGCGTCATGACGGTTGTGTTGCCAGCCACGCCAGAGGCGTCTGCGCCAACATCCGTAGTGGAGCTGGTACTACCCAATCCAACAGGCCCGTCCTTTGGCATGGAGCCTAGTGGAGTGCCGCAAGCACATTTTGCTGTCGCTGGTGCTGCTTTTGGGAGACAGCCGCTGCCGAAAGAATATTCGACAGTGTTCATCCCGCCCCAGTGGGTGTGGGACAGATGTCAAGGCCTTTTTCAGCTTGGAAACCACCAATAGATCCTCCCACGCTGCCCAAGAAAAAATGGCAGAGTTTCCCCCGCCCGAGTGGGCGTGGGAAAACTAGGAGAGGCCTTTTTCAGCCTGGAAGTTGTCAATTGACCCCCCCCCTCACGCTGCCAAAACAATTCGGTAGCATTTCCCCTGCCCTAGTGGGCGTGGCATCGAGGAAGGGTTGTTGGGGACCACCATGTGCACCTGAACCACCCCCACCCAGCCCAGGAGCAGAGGGGAACCCAGCCAGGAGGGGGAGGGGAACACCAGAGAGCACATGTTGATGGCAGGGTGTCGTTGCTGCTGTCGTTGGTGTTGCTGCTGCTGCTACCACTGTTGATGATGCTTTGTGCAGCAGACGTAACAACACCTGCGGCTGCTGCCCAATTACACAGCCTATGGCTACCATTGCTGCTTGCTACCCCACGTCACCACTGTTACAACTGCTGCTACACGCAACTGCAGCCGATGCTTTGGCTACGCAGCAATCACGACGATTGTACAGCCGTCATTGTGGCTGCTACCCAATGCCGCAACTGCCAGCTGCAGTTGCCTCTCACTTTTGCACGCTGCCGCCGCTGCGGCTGCTGCTCCGCGTAGCTGCCACGTGTATTGCGGCAGAACAGCTGTTACCACGGCTGGTGCCCGCTTCCACAGCTGCTGGCAACAGCTGCCGCCTGCTGCTGTGCTGCCTCGCTACTACTGTCGCTGCTCCACATAGCCACCTCTGCGTCTGCTGCTTCTACTTGGCTACTTCTGCCGCTACTACTCCGTGCAGTTGTTGCTTGGCTCAACCGTTGCTATGGTTGCTGATCAGGGGGTCCTCCCAGGACCACGTTGCGCTCCTCTCGCGTAGCGTGATGAGCTTTAACTCATCGGCTTTGATACCAAAACAGTGACACTCAACGCCCCTTTCCTCATGCCACTGTGTTGCACACGACACTATGGATGGATAGTGACAAACGGGGGGAAGAATGGCAGCTTGTGTGTGTAGTTCTAGTCACAACAGTGAGCGGAGCGATTAGTCCTATGGGGTGGAACTCGCTACTCAAGTCCACCCTTCGGCCGGCAAGAAGAAGCCCGCCGACACTCGCTCAAACAACCCTAAACACGCCCACTTTGTGTCCCACTTGTCCACGAACCAAGTTTAGACCTAGACTATGTCTGTCTAAGCTATCACCTAGCTCACACGCAAGACTAATCTAGGTTACCAAACCACTTTAGTTCACGCACAAGGAAATATAATCTAGACTGTCTCGAGACACGATACGAGTACTTCTGGGAGGGCAACCACCACGTGTAGTGAGTGAGGAAGTGTACCCGGTGGCCGTTTACAACCGCTCAATAGCTGCCAGGCTCGCATCTACTCCCCCAGTCTTCCGTGCCCTCCGCCTCATCAGGAGTCTGCAAGGCAATGGACGTGAGCCCAGAGGTCACTGTAAGCTGTATGTACAATATTAACCTCCTTAGAAACTAAAAGAAAAACATGCTCGCAACACAAGTTTGTCACGGATCAGGGGTCTACGATGATGTTTTGGCATGATTCCTTCTGACTGACAAAGAACAAAGTTTGTGCATATGACATCAGACATAGTCCAAGAGATAGTAAGTGTATTGGATTTGACGGAATCCTTGGCCGACTAGGCCAAAACCGTAGTGCTTGAGGTCCCTGGACCCTCAAGCCATCCCGTCTCAGAGCCCACAGTCCCAAGTGACCCCGCTCCAGCCACGTGGCTCCTTCAACCGGTAGGCGTGGCACTGCCACGCTACACCCCCCCCCCCCACTAGGAGTGAGCCGCGTTGGCATCTCTGGTAATCCCAACGTGGGATTCGAGCCCTGGAGCTTTGATACCAATGTAACGGATTCGACGGAATCCTTGGCCGACTAGGCCAAAAATGCAGTGCTTCAGGGTCTCAGACCCTCAAGTCATCCCGTCTCACCGCCCACAGACCTAGGTGACCCTACTCGAGCAACCTGGCTCCTTCGACCGGTCGGTGTGGCACTGCCACGCTGTAGTAAGAGGAGTAGCCATTGCAAAAAATGGAGTTATCACATTGTCGTCCATTGCTATCATCGACAAGGTGACTTTAATACATACATACATGCAACCCATATAGAATCTTTGTTATTAATAATGTGTTTAAACTAGGTTTTTGGAAGTCCCCCTACATCATGAAGTTCCTTTACACTACGTAATCGCATGCATGCCTTGGGTGCAACATTAATGCTTGTTGTCAAATTTCATGAAGAAAAGAATCACGTTGCAGCCTCAACTATGTAGGCCACAGCTCCAAGTTTTTGGTCTGATGTATTGGAGACTTGATGGCATCAGGCAACCGGCCAATCCAGATCAACGGTTCACAATCAAGGTCTCACTATGTTGACCACAAGCATACTTCTTGCCGACCAGATCAATCCACTTTGGTAATTTTTGCGTGTTGTTGAAGGAAATAAAAAAAAAAAGGGAAAAAAACTCATTTTTATTGGCTTATTTCTTGGCATGTCGAAAGGGTGGTTGGTTTGAGGGTTGGACTTTCCATTTGATACACTGTGCCAAGATAATTCGGAAGGTCATTTGCAGAAGGAATTTTGTGTTTTTTAGGAGCTTGGGTTGATTTTTGGGCTGCTGGCTAGGTGGGTGTTGAAGAAAAGAACGGGTAAATTCAAAACGTCTCGTTCCGCTCTTATCCTATGCGTAGTCGTGGGTGTCTCCGTTCGCTTGGTTCACTCGTCTTTGACCTTATCCATCTTGGAGAGCCGCTCTCAGCCTCCAGCAGACAGCTTGACAGTGTGATCTACCTTCGGCATGCCATGCGCCACACGAACCGCAAAGGAATTCCGAGGACGAAATTTTTCAAACACGACACTAAAGTAATTTGTGGACACTGGTTAGGAATTAATAAAATATTAATGGGAAAATACAGAAGAAAATAGTTTACTTCTGAATTTTCGTGGCACTACGGTATATCGGATCACACGTACCATGTGTCCCTCCCCCCCCCCCCCCCCCCCCCCCATGTGCGACATCTCATGATGTAAAGAGGATGAATTATTTAATATTAATTTTCAATTGTAATGGTTGGTCAATAAATTTGAAAAAAAAGGCTATGGCTAATGTTCTTTGGATTGTGTAGTGTTGCACACTAAGTGGTTGGAATTTGTGGTGCAATGCTCCTTGGAAAAAAACTTGTACCGGCAGGTTCTAAACTCTGCCAGATTTGAGCACTGAAGCCTGGCTGTCGCTCGATGTTTCAAAACCCCAGCCGGAAATACGGCTGTGAAGTACCTTCAGATTATAAAGCAGACGACGTTTCCATCCTCTGCGTTGTTTCTGATTTCCTCAACAACTACTACCACCCAAGACTCTCTTCCCTTCCGAGTTTCCGATCTCCCTCTTCGTGCACTCTGCAGCCATGGACAAGGAGCGTGAGAACCACGTCTACATTGCGAAGCTTGCCGAGCAGGCCGAGCGCTACGATGGTCAGTGCCATTCCCCCATCTCTTGTGGCTGAGTTTGGTTGAGGCTTGGAGGCTGATGTCTTTCACTCGGTGCAGAGATGGTGGCCGCTATGAAGGACGTTGCGAAGCTGGACGTTGAGCTTTCCGTGGAGGAGCGCAACCTTCTGTCCGTTGGTTACAAGAACGTGATTGGTGCACGTCGCGCATCATGGAGGATCATGTCCTCCATCGAGCAGAAGGTAGTCTATCCTTGAAGAACTCGCCATTCTGTGTTTCATAACGTGAACGCTACCACAAGCGACGAGTCTCTGAATTCGCCCGCACGCTCTTTCAGGAGGAGAACAAGGGCAACGAACAGAATGTGAAGAGAATCAAGGAGTACCGCGCCAAAATCGAGAATGAACTGTCGGAGATCTGCCACGACATTCTGAACATCATTGACAGCAATCTCATTCCTGCTTCCAGCTCTGGCGAATCGAAGGTCTTCTACTACAAGATGTAAGTTTCGTGATAGGCGTGTGAGTGGAAATCTGACAGGCGGTTCAGCACATGCTCTCAACACATTTTCCCCTGACTGTATGCAGGAAGGGCGACTACTATCGGTATCTGGCTGAGTTCAAGACTGGTGCTGAGAGGAAAGAAGCCGCAGAGCAGTCATTGAAAGCATATCAAGCAGCCTCTGAAATTGCAAATGTGGACCTGGCCCCAACTCACCCTATTCGTCTCGGCCTCGCTCTGAACTTCTCCGTCTTCTACTACGAAATTCTGAACTCGCCCGAGAAGTACGTTGAAGTGTTAACGTTGGTTTCGCTGAGCTTCGCTCGAAATCTCCCGTAAACTGATTAACGCTCTGCTGAGCACTGCAGGGCTTGCCAACTGGCCAAGCAAGCGTTCGACGAGGCCATTGCTGAATTGGACACTTTGAGTGAGGAGTCCTACAAAGACAGTACGCTTATCATGCAGCTACTCCGCGACAACTTGACATTGTGGACTTCCGACCTGCAAGACGAAGCTGGTATGGGTTCTCTGCCCGTCTTTCATAGAGCCTTGCATAGCTCCTTCGACATGCAGACATGCACTTAAGTGTTGGTCTGTCTGTTCGTCTGTTTGGTTTTATGTTCGTTGCAGGTGATGCTGGTGAGGAGAAGGCAGATAAACCCGCCGAGTAAACTTCGATCAGGAGCGGAAAATGGAAGTGTCGTGTGCTTTCCAGGAGTTCAAACCTGTACCTTCCAAGTGTGCTTTTGATTCTAGCTTTGGATTTCGTGACAAGGACGACATCCTTAGATAGGATTGGCTGACGTTATCCTTCCACCACTCATGACCATCCCTGGTCAAAGCAATGACAGTGGGTTGTAGGAAGGCGCACTGTTCTGAACCAAGTGAAAACTGATCCGCAGGATTATCCCGTACCCCTAGGTGCCTTGTCTGCGCGTGATGCATTGTCTCTACATCACGCTCTGTTGTCTTCCTGCAAGTAACAGAACGGATAGTGGTGCATGTGACTCGCAGGGTAAGCTTTGTTAAGTCACCGTCATACTCGTCTGACATCTATTGGTGGAAATCATTTGCTGTGCAAATTACATTGTAGACAAACTGACGTTGCATAGTAAAATCATCAGTAAAGAGTGCTGAATAATCTCCATTAGCTACGCTGAACATACGTCTACACTGGATAGACTTATCTGTGAATAATAGCCAGAGCACAACAAATGATTAGATGTGAAACCCTTCCACTCAATTTGACAAGTGATACAAGCTTTCTCATAGTGAAGTAAATGCAGCCATGCATAAAAAATGTTCGTAAGAAGTTAGGGTTGAATACTGAACAAGATAACTTCATGTGGACAAACATATGACATCTGCACACAACAGTGCAATCCGTCTTCACGTATCTTTCCCCATCCAAGCCTGTCTACAGTTTTCACAAACGATGGAACATCTCACACGACCGTACGGAAGAAGATTTTCGTAGTGTTGAAGCGACATCATCTGACATTATGTCATGGATGAAGTTTCATACCCCGAAGATAATCCTTTGTGAAGTCTTGGTGCCTAATTAACTTCAACACTTTGAATAGGGTAACTTGTCATTGCCATCTGAACCACAGTGCCAGATTGTACAGATGGTTCCCTTAGTGAGGACAGCTGAGATGCCGCTTGGGAAAATCCATACACATCAGGCGAACATTTGGCAGAAAATTGCGGTGGATTATCCACGAAAACATGTAGTAGCATTGACAAACAGTGAAATACACACAAGATGAAAAATGAACGCGGGAAAAGTAAGCACAAATGAAAAGAATAGACAACACTTTTGTTGAGGACCACTGAAGTGCCAGTATGTCGGAGTCACAACTCTCCTATGTGGGTCACATCTGACTATGGAAAGCACTGAAAGAAATTCTGGAACATAATCCAGCTCAACAATTGTCATGATGCCAAGTCTGTCAATTGTGATTGCTGGTGAGCATGTGGAAATTACTGGGGATGAAGAGGGGAGATGGGAGAAATAACATTTCCACTGGAAAACACAATGGTGATTTATCCAAGGCTTGTGAGAAATTCTTGGGACAAAAAGGCTTACAGCTGACATACATGGTTTGTCAAGTCGGGGCATTCCAATGCGCCGAGATCTTGGACCAGTGCTGCATTCCACAATGACTAGAAGGTCGAGGCCCTTGCTTTCAAAATGTTGAACCATTCCATCCGAAGTCAGATCTCTGCGACAAAATAGAAGAGAGAACATGTGAAGGAGGTGGTAAGTAACTTGTCTCAAGTACAGATATTGCAACAATACAAATACAACAATCCTGAAATCCAAGGCTGACTACAGGCTGGGCTCTGGCCAACATGAGCGCCTTCTGCAGTACATCAAGGCAACCATCTCGAAGCTTCACACCAGACTGCATGCACGATTTACGTCGCTTGGCTATGGCAGTCCCAGGATCACTGGTGGTGAGCGTGCAGACACCCCAACTCCAGTGCTTCACTACAGTCATCCGTCTCGTCCTGCAACAGAGTTAACACTACAGAATTCCACCAACACTGTGCAGGCTTCTTGATCCGCCAATCCTAGGAATGAAAAAAAGGACAACCGGCCCATTCCAGTATTGCAGCGACCATTGATGCAATGCAACAACCCACGGGCCCTCAATTACAGATGCAGGCGTTGCATTCAATTAGGTTGCGAGTGGAGCGACTTGTAAGCATGGGTTTGACATACCTTCACATCATAGAACTTAATGTAGAACCGACTCCGTGGGATGGATAACTTTGACTCCAATATCTCAGCAATCGCTGCACTTAGTTTTTTGTTCGTGTCAGGGCCCAGTCCGCCAATTGAGATAACTTCTCCGTACGCTGCTGGTTCTTCGGTGCCCGCGAATGTCATGGGCGTGGAAGCTCGCAACGACGTCATGACGTACTGCATAGGGCAGAACGAGCCAGTTGAAAGCAAAGTCAGTACGAGCGCTGGGAGCCATGAACTTTCCCGCTGCTCATGCATCGAGTTGCTTGACATACCCACCGCTTCTGGCTTTCCTATGATTTTTGCGACGGCTTTGCTGGAGTCCTTCAAAATGTCCGACGTCACCACGCCATCGCTAGGAACATTCGTTACTATGTTCAGTGTAGGCATGCTGCGAGAGCGAAGGTAGCAGCACAATGTGCAAGACGGAAGTTCGGCGTCAGTGCCCCGTCGAGCAGGCGCACAAACCGTGGGTCTTCTCGCCCACTTGTTTCCTAGAATGACAGAATCAACACTCGAAGCGCCGGAACAAAGCTGGCCAGCAAGCATTGCGTCAGAGACAGACATCCTCTGTCCATGATTAATCTGCTGAATGTAAAACTTCGGACACCGCAGGCAGACCAGCACGCTCCCGGACTCTGGACTCCGGCCAAGTTCCAAGGTTGGCGGAAGGTTTCACATTTATTGTTTTAGGTCATTGTACTCGCAACTTGTCTCTCCTACATGTCCGGTCACAGAACCTGGCAACCGATCTCCAAGCTCTCATTCCTCACTTTGCCGCAAAGTGCGCATTTTCATTTTGGACTCGAACTAACGTATAAGATCTTTGCTGGCACCAAAATGTTTCAGTGATGAATCATAAGTCTAAAGTGAAGTCTGGAAACATCTTCAAGGAAATCATGAGCCCAATCTAAGCATACTTAATACAGATGTTTGCTTTGTACAAAGTAGGATTCAGGGAATTCATTACATTGTTCCTAACCAAGGAAATCAATACACCAATGAACATATATCATCTTCATTTCATTTCATCCACCTATTGTTGAAATCAATAATACTCTAACTTCTAGGAAATTTGAAAAATTAATGAAATGAAAAACGAATAACAAAAAAATCCAAAAAAATCTAAAAATACATTTCCTAAACGAATGAATGTAACCATTCACATAATAATCAACTTATGATTCTATGATGAAACCAATAAAATAAACATCAATACATTCATGAATAAAACATTGTTCAAATACTAAATTTCCTATGTCAAATGCTAAAATTTCTTTTTTTATTCATCAAAAACATTGAAGGGACATTTATCTTGAAACCTTTCTCGATGATGAAATTTTATTGATTATGGGTAAAAATACAAACGTAAATGGAGAAATTTCTGATTAATTATAAAAAACCATTTATGAACCTTTTTATATTATTAAATCCCTTTGGAAGAGTTTTATTATGCACAAAAATCTTTTGTATGGATCGTTATGTTGAAATTCACCAAGGATCAGAGGTTGAACCTGCCCCAACATTCTACTCAACACAAAACATTCTCAAGTAGAACGTTCAAGTAGAAAAACATACTTCCAAATTGTTCCTTATCTATTACACAATAGAAGAATTCAAAACTACATATGCAAGGCCTTGAGCCTCATCTGTTATCCCAAAAGCACACAACACTACGTGGAGTAGGCTAGCAAATGTGCTTAGTCTCCAAAATCTCACTCAATAAAGAACAAGGTATACCAATGAGTACTCAGACACACTGAGCTTCTCTCATGAGTGGAAGTAGTACCTTACACCCTGGATGACGAGGCCTAAGAGAGCAAGGAGTTGGTGTAGAAGAAACCTTTGAGCTAACTGTGTTGGGTAGAAGCTCTAAATATCTCCTTGTTTAGAAGACAATCTTCACACGAAGAAAGTGTATGTAAAAGTTAGAATAACATCCTTTAGTTACTTTGACTGAGGTTTATGATGAAGGCAATGTTCCACATGCTCTTTTGTTGATTTTGAATTATAACCTTTCACGAAGAGATGCTTTGACGGTAGCCTCTTGAAGGTGGCTTTCGCCTAGAGCCCTCTTCTGATTTCATAAAGAGTGCATTTCGAGGTTGTATCTTTTGGTGTTGGGAATGTGGGACTTGAGCATGGAAGTATGAAGCACAAAGTGTTGTCTAAGAATCCCTTAAAGACATAGCCAAGTTATGAAACATTTTGCCCTATTGAAAATCTACATTGACCAAAGCACTTCCAACACTCCCCCTTTATTGATGAATGGTAAATTTCTTAAGATCCAACAATTTTGGGCAACTTTGGTCATGGAGAAGGCTTTTTTTCGGCTCACATGGAAAGGAAGGGAGATGAATTGTGTCGCTTCCTAGTAGTTTTTTTTAGATTTCTAAAGGATGATATGGGGGTTCAACTAGATATCCCAAAATTGTTTGTGTAGTCCCAGTGCGGTGGATTGGTCACATGAACTCGTGGTGACATTGGCATGCATGTGACATAGGATGGTAGTGATGGTTTACCTTTAAGAAATGAAGTCTCCTTTCTGGCTGAAAAAGGAGTTGGTGGCATGTAGTGGAGAGCCTTTCGGTAAATGGTTAACCCAAAAAGGGTTCAAGTTTGTACTATATCGTGAAAAGGAAAGTTATTCATTTTTCACAGTCCTTTAAATCGTAATTCTACCACGAGAAAATCCCTCACTTTTAAGGCATGTCTTGCAACATGCCTATTTGAGGCATGTGTTGAGACATGCCCCATGACATGCCTAAAAGTGGCTTGTCTGCTGAAGAGCGAGCAACATTGCTTGCTCTCTCGCTAACTCCTTTGCTTACCCGCTTGACTAATCACTCCTTGGTGGGACCTCTTGAGAAGCAAGCTATGAGCCAATGAGTATTCCATGAGAAAGCGAGTACCTGCTAACTACCTCACTACCGATATCATCATGGAGCCTACCAAAACTGCTCGCCGATAAGTTTGCATTGCAAGACGACTCGGGTGTGGAAACTTGAATGCCAAAAGGCGTCATGAGTTCATGCTAAAAAAGGCAAGTGAATTTGCTATCTACGTCGTTAATGATGGGATGTGGCACGTCATGTAGCCGTTTGTTTTGATTTTGGAAAAAGATATGGTTTCCATAACCATGACGATGCTCGCTGTCAAAATCAAATGTGATATTTTGGAAAACATTTCCATCACCAAGAGGGTTATGTCATGTACCTCAGAGGTGACAGGTAAACCGGTCAGAAAGTCCATCCTGATGTCGACCCATGGCTCCGTCACGAAAGGGAAAGGTTGGAGCAATCCTGGTGGCCTTGCGCGACAAATGTTTTTGTCATTGATAAGTGTTGATTTTTCTGTAGAATGCTATGATTTTGGTTTGCATCTTGTCCCACAAGTAATATTTTGCTAGCTTCTTAAGCGTCTTGTCCTTGCCAAAGTGTCCACCAATCACCTCACCCCTGAGACTGTATTCACAACTATGTGTTTAGAAGTGAACGTACTAGTGAACATGGACTTAAAAAAAAACTAGTGCATAGAACACATGTTCCATTATAGCCAACACCTTATACAAGGAGGGTTTATGGACTCTAGTGACATGAAGTGATGGTGATGATATCTGAAAAATGTTTACACATATGAGTACACTTCTTGATAAACCAATTTTCAAGTGTATGAATATGGATGATGAACCATAGCTCCTATTATAACTCTATGTTTAGCATAAAAAAACCTGGCAAGCAAATCTCTGTGGCCAGTAGGGATTGTCAACCAAGCGTGGCCTCTTTGTACCCACTTAACTCCTCATAATCCTTCATGAGCACTCACACAAGGTATGGGTTGGGTTCGATGAGCGGTGTGTTGATCTCAACCATCATGTCTGGTCACCAAATCAAAGCATCTATTAGACGTTTTTTTCCACGATAATACTTGATATCATAATCGTAATGCAACTCAAAGAAATCTATCAATCTAGTTTGTGTATGGATCGGGTTTGGCTGTGTGTTGAGATACTTGAGTGTATGGTGGTTGATACAAATAATGAATCGTTGGATTCCCAAGTAACACCGTCACATCTTCAACAAATGCATGACGGCGTGAATAAAGTTTACATGTACCACATGTTTTAGATCTAGCCCACATAGATTTTGTCAAAATGTGCACGACCACTTTTTCTCAAACAATGTTGTCTTCAGGGAGAACAACTTCAATAGCTTGATTCGACAGGACCATAGACATGACATAGTCCATTGTTGGATTTGCCAACCACAGGGTTGGTGTTGAGTTTACATCATTTCTTAAGAAGCTAAACCCTTCTCATTGGCTATCTCTACAAATGCACTCAATGGTTTCAAAGTGAAAATGAAGTGAGGAGCTTACACTTGGATGATGTCCTTTACAATTTGATGGTATTAGCTGTAAAATCTCAAAAACACGTAGACTTCCCAAATGTAGGTCAACGTTGGCCAACCATTGGCTACCTCCACCTTTATGGGTCCATGGTGATCCCTCCACTGTTGATAACATGGTACAAAAACTGAATTGAATGGCAACCAAAGTGGAATGTTGAGACGTTTCCGTAAAATTTCTCTCTCTAGAAAATCTTGAGAATCTTCTTAGGATTACTATGAGAGTGTGTGCTCAATGAAGATTAATCATTGGTGTGTGGAGAGCACAGTCGTAGCAAAAAGATAGACTTAGAAAAAGTCTAGAAGCCAGAAATGGAAGATACAGGTTAATCAGAATGAACTGAGGACAGGGTATTCATACACTCCGCTCCGCTAGCCCAGGCCTCATCCTACTGCTTTCCTAGCTTGCTACAACAAGCTACTTGCACTTGAACTCGGTGCCCTACATGCACCTAACTCGGAGCTCTACATGCACCCTATGTCTTGTGCAAAATGTCTCCGTTCGTCGATCGTCCAGATTGACGGTCCGCATTGTCTCTCGGCAAGCCGCCTTGTAGCTTGGACGTCTCCAGTTGTCACCACGTATGTAGAATTACGGCGAGAGCGGTCACCGTGTAGCACATGCCACCGTAAAGTGCTACGACCGGCACACGGTCGCAGCCACCGTTCTGCTGCCACCGTTGACCGCGCACGTTATTGAGAGCCCGCCTCCAAGACAAACCCCTCGGTGGGTAGCGTATGCGATACGCTGCCCGTCGAGAGGGGGAAGCCACCCCTGCGTGGCGTGTTCGGAACGCCGGGACGGGGTTTGGGTAAAACAGCCCCCTAGCGCCAGCGTGAACTCCACACCGGTGCTCGCTCGTGCGCTCGCTCCTCCTCCTCCTCCTTGCATCGGCAGTCGAGCAGAGGTGAGCTTGACCGCGATCTTGATTTACAAAAAAGTAGAAAATGGGCATGCGTGCCCCCAAAACTCGGACGAGGCCCCGAGTATGCCAGAAAAAGGTGGGCACCTCATTACATTCGCCCCCTCATGTCGGAGGCACGACATCCCGGCGTGCCTGGGATACTCATGGAGACCAGTGTTGGTACCCCCAACATGGAAGTTGGCCTCTGGCTCCCAAGAGTTGTGCTCCACCGGGTACCCCTTCCGTAGCACTAGAAACTCACGCCGATGTCCCCTCTGGCGGTCCGCTAGAATCTTGTCCACCTCAAACTTCTTACTTCCCTCAACCTGGACAGTAGGAGGTGGAGCCGTCCCGCGACATTGGAAGAATGTGTTGGGGTCGCGGTAGGCACGAAGCAGGAGACGTGGAACACCGGATGGATGGTGTAGTGAGCTGGTAGCTCCCGCTTGTATGATACAACCGACCGCTTCTTTCAAATGTGAAACGGACCCACCCATCGTGGCTTCAATTTAGGACGCCCAACTCCCATCAGTTGCATGTCAGTAGAGTTCAGCATCACCTTTTTGCCCACTTGGAACTCCTTCATAGAGAAATGCTTATCCGCCTACTACTTTTTCTAGTTTTGTGCCTTCAACAGTTGTTGCTGCACCAAGTCCGAAGTGGTGGCAAACCCTTCAGCAATCTGCTGCACAACCGGAAGAGATGTTGCCATAGCAAGGGCGGCAAGGCTCAGTGGCTGGTGGCCATAGATCGCCTTAAACGGTGACTTTCCTGTTGACGCTGACACCATTGAGTTGTAGGCAAATTCTGCCACTCCGAACTTCTCCTCCCAGCCTTCTCCATCCGGTGGGACCATGCTCCTCAATACTTGCTCCAAAGTCTGGTTTGTGTGCTCTGTCTGCCCATCACTCAGTGGGTGGTATGCCGTGGTCAGTTGCACCCGCGTGCCGAGCTTCTCCATAACATCTCTCCATAATCGCAAAGTGAAGTGTGGATCGTGATCTGAGACCACCAACTGTGGCACTCCATGTAGCTTGATGACATGACAGAGAGGGAGTTGAGCTGCCCTCACAATTGTGATACTCTCATGACATGCAATGAAGTGTGCCATCTTAAAAGACCGGTCCACCAACACCAACACGGTATTGTTGCATTATTGCGTCAGAGGTAACCCGCCAATGAAGTTGAGCGAGATGTCTGTCCATGGCCTCTCTGGTACAGGTAATGGTTGCACCTCTCTTGGTGGCTTGGTCATCCGCGCCTTGATGCGTTGGCACACATCACAACTACTCACAAACCTCTTACAATTAGTTGCCATTGATGACCACCAATATTGGCATCCCAAAGCCTTGAGCGTCTTCTCAAAGCCAAAGTGACCCGAGTTATGGGTGTCATGTTGAAGATTTGCCCCTCTACATGCCCAAGTGCCGCGCCGGGAGGCCCCGACGGGCCGTCAGAGAGAGGAAAATCCTCGTCGACGGATCTGGCGACTCGAGGATTGCTCGGATCCTAAAATGGAGGATTGCCCCTGAAAGTTGACGAGTTGCTGAATCCGTTGGAAGTTGTTTCACCAGTGGACAAGTAACGAGGGAGATATGGGCTTCCAAAGTTGGGGTGTGCGCGGCGGTTCTGGGAGCCGGCCGCGGTTCGACTTCCGGTGAATAATTGACCGGAGCGAGTAACAAAACGCCATCTGGGGATTTTGCTCCGGAAGGACTGCCGAGGCGTCCGGTGGATGATCTGCCGGATTTCAGGAGTGCAGTTTGTTACTGAGGGACTTAGCCAAAAATCCTGGCTCGGAGTCCGAAACTCAGTAGTACAGTTTGTTACTCGGGGACTAAGTCAAAATTCCGACTGGAAGTCCGCGAACATGTTTCGACCCACATCAATGCCCATCACCAAACTCGATGATTAACTCATCGAAACAGACCCCAAAGGCGCGAGGGGCGCCGCCACTACACATAGGGACATCTGCGCCTCCGGAATGGCGTTTTGATGGGTCCTTGATGTGTGAAGGCGCCTCAGCGGGCGACGTGGTGCGCGCCGCCGAGTGAGCGGCTGGTTTGGGGTGCTGCGCTTCGACTGACGTAGCGGGAGCTACGGTTATCCGAATCGCGCACGGTTTGGTGCGTTGGAGAGCCCATGACTAGCCGTACAAATGCTTAGATCATGTCCATGTTCCAAAATTAAATGCAAAATTGCGTTATTCCCTTTGCAAAAGTGACTGTCTTGCAAAGGCCTTCGACTCCCAGAAGCATAGCGTGAGGCGACCAGAAAGCTCACGCTTAGACTCAGAACCACCCGCACAAAACACAGCCGTGAGCACAGCAGACCCGTCGGGCCACGTTGGAACTGCCTCTACCCGGGGGCCGGTTTTTGACAAAGGGTTATGGGCCCACGGCCGTGACCGGTTTGCACATCGCTCACGGCGTTCGCGGCGGACGGGACTGTCGTCAGGGACGACATCGCTGTCAAGCTCTGAGGTCCCGGAGTTGAAGATTGCACAAATGGCACAGAAAGAGACGCAACCCATCCAGAAGTATGCAGGTGGCCCTGGCTACAGGCTATGGAGGTGGCACTTCGAGCTGCACCTCGCACATAAGGGGCTGCTGGAGGTCATGAAGGGAACGGAAGTCCTCGACGAAGCGACGGCAACGGAAGCGCAGAAGGAGGCCTTTGCAAAGAAGAACATGGAGGCGCTCATGTTGCTGGTGTCCGGAACGGCCGAGTCGTAGTGGGGCTACTTCCAGGGCTGCAAGCTTGCAGCCGAAGCTTGGCAAAAACTCTGTGTCATCCATCAATCCAAGTCGCTGGCGAACAAAATCTTCGCAATGAAGCGACTCCTGACAGTGAGAATCGAGGAGGGAGACGATGTCATCACCGCCATGTAGCAGATCGAATCGCTTGCCTCACAATGCAACGACGTGGGGTGGAAGATCGACACGCAGCTGCAGGCGATGGCCCTCCTCATGGCCATTCCTGACAGTTGGAGCCCACTCATTACGGTCTTGGGAGGATGGGCAGAGGACAAACTCACCTATGGCGCGGTCGCAGAGTACATCCGCAACGAGGCGCAGCGACGGAGTTGCGGGGAGTCCTCGTCGTCCTCATCGGCCCTCGTCACCAAAACACGTGGTGGCGGAAGCGGGGCCAAGGGAGGTGGCGGACAGGGCGGCGGCAAGAAGGGCGCCAAGAAGGGTGCGTGCCGTAACTGCGGCAAGGAGGGCCATTGGGCCCGTGAGTGCACCGAGGAGGCAAAGGCCGGCAGCAAGGACGCCAAAGACAAGAAGGCGCTCCTCAACGGCACTCAAAACCACTACCTCAAGAAGGCCAACCGGCGATGCCTTGACTCCGGAGCGGAGGAGCATACCCAGGTCGAGAAGGTCGGGTTCATCAACTACACCAAGTCCAGCAAATCCATGGTGGTCGTGAACGACAAGGTCAAGCCGGTGGCTTGCCAAGGGAACGTGGACGTGGAGGTGGTGGTTGGCGGAAAGCGGGTGCAGCACGTCATCAAGGACGTGCAGCACGTACCCGGCTTGGCTGACATTCTAAGTGTTAGTCGCCTGACTGACAAGGGGTACGAGGTGCTCTTCAGGAGAAGAGGGGCAGTCGTGCGGAAGGACGGTGGCGGCGAGCCCGTGCTGGAGGCTAAGGGCGAGGGAGGCCTCTACATCGTGGAGACCAAGGTGATCCTCGCGGCGACAGATTCAGCAGACCTGCAAGAACGCACCGTCAACCTGGCTAAAGGAGGGGGAGTTGATCTGGAGCTCTGGCACCGACGACTGGGGCATTCCTCACTCGCAGTCGTGAAGGAGATGGCGAAGCGCGAGCTGGTACACGGCCTTGTCATTGACGGTGCGGAAGAGGCGACAGGTGCAGCAGTGCACAAAAAGTTCGAGCCTTGCATCTTGGGCAAGGCGCGGCGCAAACCGTTCAACGAGAATGTGAATCGCGCCTCGGACCTGCTGGAGGTCGTGCACAGCGACGTGTGCGGACCATTCAAGACGGCGTCAAAGAGCGGCGTGCATTACTTCGTCACCTTCATTGATGACTACAACAGAAAACTCTTCGTGTACTTCATGAAGCGGAAAGGCGAGGTCCTAGACCGGCTGAAGGAGTATGTCGCCGCGGTGGAGAGGCAGACTGACCGGAAGATCAGAGTGCTTCGCAACGACAACGGCGGAGAGTACGTGGGTTGTAGCGGGTTGATGAAGGAGCAAGGCATAAAATGGCAACAAACTACGCCGTATTCCCCTCAGTCGAATGGCGTGGCGGAGCGGGCGAACCAGACGCTACTGAACATGGTACGGACCATGTTGGTGGATGCGGAATTGCCGCGAAGCTTCTGGGCGAAGCTATGCGTACAACGAGCTACACCATCAACCTCACTCCTACAGCAGTGCTGAAGGGGAGGAGCGGCTGGAAGACGCCGTAGGAGGTTTGGAGCGGGCGCAAGCCAAGTGTGGCACACCTGAAAGTGTTCGGGTGCAAGGCGCATGCGGTGGTGCAGGCTGCGCAGAGGCGTGACAGCAAGCTGGAGCTGCGGGCAAATTCGTATCTCTTCCCTGGATATGAGAGTGCGCATAAGGCGTACCGGCTCTACGACATGCGCAAGGAGGAGGTAATCCGCAGCCCAGACGTCGAGTTCGACGAGCAGCACAGTTACATCAGCAGCAATAACGCGGGCGTGGTGGACTTCTCAAAGACGGGGGAGTGGTTCCACCTCCTTGACTACAAGAAGGAGCCGGCGGACGCCGAAGTTGAGGATGCGGCATCAGAGCGCGAAGGTGCACTAGCGGTGGCAGTCGACGCGGAGGACTCCGATGACGATCAAGCTGATGAAGACATCCACCGGAAGGATCCGGCGGATGAGGCACCTAGGGTGCCGAGGCGCGCACTCCCGGCAGAGTGTACATCGGGCGTCGGTGGAAAATCCACCGGACGTGCCGGTCGTTTGGGCGATGTTTCACCAGAACGAAAGAGATCCTCGGGGAGCCGTCCGGTCAATGATTCACCGGAGCGTGCTGAGTCGGAGGGATTGCAGTAGAGTGACGATGCGCCACCAAAACTACCGCGCCGCAGCGGGAGGCAGCGAAAAGTGGGGACGCGCTTCGACGCAAGCACCGGTCGATGGATTGGTATGACGCGGTGCATGCTGGCTGCATCAACGGAGCCGACTACCATGCAAGAGGTGCTTGCACGGCCTGAAGGGGATCAATGGGACGCAGCCATTAAATCGGAGCTGGCGTCCATAACGGAAAATGATACGTGGGAGCTGGTTGACAGGCCGAAAGATGCCAAGGTCATCGGCTCAAAGTGGGTCTTCAAGACCAAGTTCACAAAGGAGGGTGTGGTTGAAAAATACAAGGCGCAACTGGTGGCGAAGGGTTATGCACAGCGTAAGGGGGAGCACTACGATGAGACGTTTGCTCCCGTCGCCAAGTTCACAAGCATCCGGGCGATCCTTGTGGTGGCGGCCGCGAATGACATGGAGCTCCACCAAATGGACGAAAAGACGGCCTTCCTCAACGGCATCATAGACAAAGAGATGTACATGGAGGTGCGAGCGGGGGTGGAGGCGCCGGAGGGCAAGGTGTGTAAGCTGCGGAAGTCCTTGTACGGGCTGAAACAATCGCCCAGATGCTGGTACCAACAGATGCACAGCTTCATGGCACAACTCGTCTTCAAGCGCTGTGAGTCAGATCACAGCATGTACGTGCGGCGCGACAATCAGCTTCATCAGATCGTTGCACTCTACGTGGACGACCTGATTGTGTGCTCGACGGATTTGCCAAGCCTACAGGAGCTGAAAGAGCAGCTGAGCAGCAGATTCCAGATGTCAGACATGGGGGAGCTGGAGTACTACCTCGGGGTGAGCATTATGCGGAACCGGAGGACGCGCACGCTTGAGCTGGGACAGGCCAAATACGTGGCCGAGGTGCTGAAGCGGTATGACATGGAGGACTGCAAACCAGTTGGCAGTCCAGTCTCCACGACCTGTGAACTGAGTGCGGCAATGGCGTCGCAAACAAAAGAAGAGCGGGAGGATATGGCAGGGATGCCGTACCAATCGGCGGTGAGCAGCCTCATGTAAGCCATGGTGGCAACTTGACCAGATTTGGCCTACGGGGTGGGCCAAGTGAGCAGGTACGTGGCCGATCCAGGGCCACTACACTGGCAGGCGGTCAACCGCATCCTCCGCTACCTGCAGGCGACGCGGCATGCGCGCTTGAGGTTTGACGGCAAGGGGCGGGCAGACCCCTTGCGTTTGGTCTGCTACACTGACGCAAACTACGCTGGCGATGTGGACAAACGGAAGTCCACATCCGGCTACGTGTTCTTCATCGCTTGTGCAGCGATCTCGTGGTGCAGCAGAAAGCAAGACTGCGTTGCCACCTCCACAGTGGAAGCAAAGTACATCGCGCTGGCCGAGGCAGTCAAGGAGGCGGTGTGGCTCTGTAGGTTGCTAGGGGAGCTGGGCGTACCGCAGCAGGAGCCAACGGTGGTGCAAGAGGACAACACCGGCACAATCTCGCTGACCAACAACCCGACGCAGCATAGGAGGACGAAGCACATTGACGTGCGTTACCATTACGCATGAGACATGGTTGAAAAAGGGCAAGTGGTGCTGCAGCATTGCAGCACGCACAACATGCTTGCGGATTGCTTGACCAAAGCGCAACGCGTCGACCGGCACGCATTGAGCGTGGCCGGGCTTGGAATGACCAGCTATGATGGGCTGGAGGGCGCACCAGAAGATGAGCGAGAGCAAATAGGAGCAGCGGGCATGGCAGGTGCAAGGGGGAGAATGTTGAAGATTTGCCCCTCTGCATGCCCAAGTGCGGCGCCGGGAGGCGCCGACGAGCCGTCAGAGAGAAGAAAATCCTCGTCGATGGATCTGGAGACTCGAGGATGGCTCGGATCCTAAAATGGAGGATTGCCCCTGAAAGTTGACGAGTTGTTGAATCCGGTGGAAGTTGTTTCACCAGAATTGGACAAGTAACAAGGGAGATATGGGCTTCCAAAGCTGGGATGTGCGCGGCGGTTCTGGGAGCCGGCCGCGGTTCGACTTCCGGTGAATAATTGACCAGAGCGAGTAACAAAATGCCATCTGGGGATTTTGCTCCGGAAGGACTGCCGAGGAGTCCGGTGGATGATCCGCCGGATTTCATGAGTGCAGTTTGTTACTGAGGGACTTTGCCAAAATCCTGGCTCGGAGTCCGAAACTCAGTAGTACAGTTTGTTACTCGGGGACTAAGTCAAAATTCCGACTGGAAGTCCGCGAACATGTTTCGACCCACATCAATCCTCATCACCAAACTCGATGATTAACTCATCGAAACAGACCCCAAAGGTGCGAGGGGCGCCGCCACTACGCATAGGGATATCTGCGCCTCCGGAATGACGTTTTGATGGGTCCTTGATGTGTGAAGGCGCCTCGGCGGGCGACGTGGTGCGCGCCGCCGAGTGAGCGGCTGGTTTGGGGTGCTGCGCTT